>JAUEJL010036189.1:0-21150 GCA_032274825.1 Drosophyllum lusitanicum
TTGTAAGTATCATTTGTAACCACCATTAATGCTTATTGGTAAGAGTATTTTGGTCTTTTATATATTTTTTCAACTGTAAATTGCGTCCGGATGAGCCGTCATTAAAGAGAAAGATTTGATTTTCTCAAAATAACCATCAATAATACGTCATTAATGAGTCATTAATGACTCATTAATGAGCCATCAGTTAAATGGTCAATCAATCCCCTCAATTGACATTACAAATAATAAATAGTACAACAATGGGCTATAGGCCATAAACATAAAGGGCCTAGAATCTAAATACAAGATATACATGACTAATAACTAATCAAGTATGTATATACAAATACATATACACTAACAGCCTCCCACAGTTTGATCGGGAGGTAAGGGCCAAACGTTCAAACTGGACCGAAAATCTGTAAGAGCACCGAAGGAAGACCCTTAGTGAATATGTCTGCATACTGAGATCGTGATGGAACATGAAGAACCCGGATGTGCCCAAGAGCGACTAGATCACGAACAAAATGAATGTCTATCTCGATATGCTTAGTTCGTTGATGCTGAACCGGATTAGATGACATGTAAACTGCACTGATGTTGTCACAATACATGATGGTTGCCTTAGAAGGTATTGCACAAAGTTCATGTAGAAGGTTACAGATCCAACAAGTTTCTGCAACGGCATTTGCAACACCGCGGTATTCGGCCTCAATACTGGATCTGGAGATAACTTTTGTCGTTTGGATGACCAAGAAATCAGGTTATCCCTAAGAAACAAATAGTATCCGGATGTAGACTGTCTAGTAGATGGGCACCCTCCCCGATCAACATCTGAGTAAGTAACAAGAAAGGTACATGGAGGGGCATGGAGCTGCAGTCCATGATCGATGGTGCCACATAAATATCGTAGGATCAATTTCAATGCATGAAGATGTGGTTCCCTAGAATCGTGCATGAAAAGACATATATGTTGTATTGCGTATGAGATATCTAGGCGAGTAAAGGTCAAGTACCAAAGAGCTCCTACCAGACTGCAGTACAAGGTGGGATCCTCAATGGAAGTACCAGACGCATCAAGTTTGGAATCTGTATCTAATGGCGTCCTACAAGGATTGCACCCAACACTTTTGCCCGTTAAAGAATCTCAAGAATATATTTCTATTGCGACAAGAAGAGGCCCTGTGAAATACGAGTCATAGACATCCCAAGTAATATCTCCATATTTAGATATATATCAAAAGTGATATCTGTTTATTTTAGCATATTATTGCTCGTAAACAAGTCAAAAGATACTTAATATCTTAAATTGTTGAATTTCAGGTTAAAAAGGCGGATGATAAGAAGTTTTGAGCAAAAACCGAAGAAAGTGAAGAAAATAAGAAAAGTTGTCCGCTCCGACACACCTTCACGGTTTTGATCATATCTCACACATATAAACTCGGATTGAGATGATTCAAGCGGCTACAGTAACTATACTCAGAATGCCACAATTATATCCATGGGCTGGA
This sequence comes from Drosophyllum lusitanicum, assembly GCA_032274825.1. Taxonomy (NCBI): domain Eukaryota; kingdom Viridiplantae; phylum Streptophyta; class Magnoliopsida; order Caryophyllales; family Drosophyllaceae; genus Drosophyllum; species Drosophyllum lusitanicum. Next base: position 1,494 of record JAUEJL010036189.1, read on the forward strand.
ATCAAAATCTGGGCCGAGAAAACAATTTATGCGGGCTGGAGAATTGGTAATGGGCCGTGTGTGCGTGAAAACCCAAAAAGCACACAACTTTGGATTAAATCTTTTGAGTGGATTCAAGGCTATTAATTTGGTTTTATTTGGCGGTGGATTTGTTTGAAGAAAAGAAGTCATCACATACTTTTATTTTAATAATCTTGTGTCGTAATTAATGGGTGCAAATTGTGAACAAAACAATTAATTTTATATGGGTCTCATCTTTTTGTAATTGGTGGCTGACAAGTTAGAATATTAATTTGAGGAGGATTCTTTCTTTTGGAGGACAATAGGAGGTTTTAATAATTCTATTTCATTGGATCTACATCAGCTTTGAGTCAGATGACAGATACAATTGAGAGCGATGAAAAAAAAGCACGTAATATATTTCTATCCAGCCTTATGATGGAGTGATTTCAAGACTTGAGAGATGGTTTGGAGCTCAATAACGAGGAGGAAGACAACAACTTTGACCTGACTTGGGTTTGCCACCATCGGTTTATAATGGTATGCAAGTTTTGTTTATCTTTGCTTTTGATGTATTCTAGTCTGTTTATGGCTAGGTTTTTCTGTTTTCACCTAGCTTAGATGAACCCTTATTTATTGGTTTGATTTTTATGGACCTGGATGTTTAATAATTGTATAATTTATCTTGTTTAGCTTTTTCAAAGATCCATTCGCATAAAAGCTTATATCTTTATGACCTATTGCTGAGTTTTCATAAGTGAGATGACTATTCTATCTATGTTTGCTTGTATCATGATTTTCTATGACCATTAGGAATCATGACTAGTGATGGATCAAATCCAAGGGTTAAGTTATAAAGTAATAAACTTTAATGTGTTTGCGATTGTATGCGATAACCATTCGGTGTTAATTGGTTGATTTTGTGACCAATACAATTTAATAAATTAAGTCTTGCTTGATACGAATTAATTGACTAATTGTAGTGATAGTTAATGCCATGACTATTGGGTTAATATTTCTATAATTATAGGGCTAGTGAATCAGACCAAGAGATCTAGCCAATTTAGAAATCGGTATATAATGAATAATCCATTGCACTTTAATGCGATTGACCGTAGACGAGGGGGTAATCGAGTCTAGGTGTGAATACTTTGTATTGATTGTTTATATTTCAAGCTCTCAACTTTATCTTACTTTTGAGTTGTTTTCTGTTTAGTCTATTTATTAGTATTTTATCGCATTCTTAGATCTATTTCCAAATTTCCCCATTTAATTGCTTTCTTCAAACTAATTAATAATTAAATCTTTTAAATCTGAAATCATACTCGTTCCCAAGTGTTCGACACCCGGTCTTATCAGAACTATACTACGATACAATTAGGTACACTTGCCTATTTGTGTTGTAGTCGGTACTTCGGTGATTCCAATCTATAAATATAAAACCTGATCTAATTCACACACATCAAATTTTAGGTGATTCCATACGTAGGAATGAATAATTTCAAAAGGAAAAGTATCAACAGAGTTAGAAATACTAAATGGTAGTTTGACGTGTTTGCCAAGTTGACAGGCTTGACAAAGTACGCGAAACCTATCCTTATTACAAGAAATGAACTGTTTTGAAATTAAAGACTGTAAAATGTGATCGCCAGGGTGACCAAGATGTTGATGCTAGATGTTGGAATTGGACACGGTAAGCACTTGAGAAGTGGATACGGTGACAGGGTAGAGCGGGCCATTGCTATCACAACGGAAAAGAGGTTGGCGGGAATGGTAATCCTTCACAGTAAAACTAAACTCGTCAAATTCAATAGAACATTTATTTTGACGGGTAAAAGAACGGACAAAAATAAGATTTTTTATTATGTTTGGCATAATGAGAATGTTATTTAGGCGTAGTAGACGATATGGGTTAGGTATAGGAAAAATGGTATCCCCGGTTTTTATTATAGGTACATGTTTGTCATTGATAACAAAATAGAACAAGTAATACAATGATTATTAGAAATGGATTGGAGTATACCTGCATCTGCGTGAACATGATCCGTAGCGCCCGTGTCCATAATCCATCCCGAGTCACCCAGATCTTGAATGCCCATTGCATTAAACATCTGCGGTAAAGAAGTGGGCTGTTTCGTTTGATCGAACCAAGACCAAGGAGGGCCCGGTTGATTAGTGGGATGTTCAGTTTGAGGCCCATCTAAATTGAGCTGATTCTGAAACTGTTGGGCCTGTTGAGTTGTAAAAGCAGTGGGAGAAACAACTTGTGGTGGGCCGAGAACACTTGGCCAGAGGAGGGATTTGGTTGGGTGATGCATGGACATATGTTGCGGCGTTGTTTGTTATGACGGCGGGGGTATGTAAACCCAACCATATGCCGGCCGTAGTGGAGGTCATGCATGGACATATGTTGTGGCATTGTTTGTAACGACGGTGGGGGTATGTAAACCTAACCATATGTCGGCCGTAGCGGAGGTTGCCGATTAGTGCCCCGTTGATTTTGCTGGTGATCATCATGACGTTCATTGGAACCTCAAAAGCAGAACGGTAGGGGATGAAGCGGTACCCATGGAGTTCAGATTAGCTAACCTGTTTTCTTCAAGCAGTAATGGACCGAGCTTCGAAGAAGGTGGGAAGTTGAGGACGGCACTGTACGGCGCTTGCAACATGATCAAACTTGGAGGAAAGACCATTAAGGGTGTAGGTGACAAGATGCCGATCCGAAATGGGTGCATCGATGTTGGGCAAAAGATCCGCAATAGACTTGATTTTGTTGCAATACTCGTCAATAGACATATCATCAAGATTGATGGTGTGAAGTTGTGTGTCGAGTTTGATGGAACGAGCGTCCTTGTTATCCTGGAAAAGCTTCTCAAGATTAACCCAAACATCCCGAGCCGTAGCATCCTTCTTGAGAACATATTGGAGTAGATTTTGTGTTATAGTACCGTAAATCCACAACTTGACTATTGAGTCAAGTTTGCGCCATTCGGAATTAGTGGGAGGAGAGGTAGAATTGTAGGTATCGCCAATGTGATCTAGCACGTACACCAAACCCGATGCAATGTGTGGTAAAAAGCTCATGCATGAATCATAGTTCAAGTGGTCTAAGTTTAGAATGAGGGGAATGTGAGCTTTGATGTTGGTGATTGTATATGTTTTGTGGAAGGAGTTATGGTGGTGAGAAGATTCGCCAACCATGGATGGAAGGAAAGAACAACAGCTGCCGTCCAACATAGTGTTACTCAGAATTTGATGTAATCTAAATGATATTATTCATAGTATTCCTCTTTGACCACAAAATGCAAAGAACAAACTTGCATCAAAGTCATCGAAAAGCAAACACCAATGTACTTAAGAACCTAATTCAGATAAAATCAAAGAAACTGTTTTTGGTAGCTAACACATCCCCGATCATGACAAGGTTTTGAGTATCAGCTCTGTTTTACAACTTGCATAGACAATTTCTAGATTTTATTGTGTCTAATAAATTTTAATCTAATGCCAACTATATATAATTCTTCTAGTTTTAAAAAGTTCTCTTCATTCTGTCCAATTTTCTAGTACGTACTACATATACTTCCATTAATTAATCCTATAAGTTCCCATCTTTCATATATCTTGATAGTTTCATGTGAACCCCGAATTTACAGAAATTGAATACAGATGGAAGAACTTCACAAAATTCAGCGACAAACACCATGGTCCATGACTCTTTTAAGAAAAATTATAAAATATAATGCAAAATGTAGCATATCTTTAAATTTTACAATGTTAACTATAAAGGAGAGTGTTCAAACGAGAACTGTTTTTCGTGTGAGAATCAATCTTAACTCTTGATTAAAATAAATAAATAACTCATTAATGATGCATTAATGAAGGGTATTTTGAAAAATTAAGTCTCGCTCGTTAACGACGGTTCATCCAGACGCAATTCACGGTTGATTAAATATATAAATGATCAAAATACCTCTATTGATGAGTAACTAATTAATGGTATTACAAATAATATCCACCATGTGAACATAACCTTTTTTTTGTTTGTCAAATTAATAAACACTACAAATCTCTTAAATCATAGCATGATAAATTTGTAAATAAAACGTACCTTAAGTCATAGTATTGTAGTTGTAACATAAGATAGTAAACAATCGTGTCACTTACCGTAGTAGTATCAAAAACTATACACCTACTCATACTAGTTTAGTCTCAACTGAAGCGGCAAATTAACTTAGCTAAGTATTGAGCTGCTGTACACGTAAACATGTTACAATCTTGTGATTCAAAAAATGGAATAACATGTCAAAAGGTTTATCAAAATAATAAGATGTTTATAAATTATGAATTTGCAATCCCAGTCCAGAAACAAAGAAAAAAAGAAATGATAGAATTCCACTCCATTAGCATACTTGGTGACCAAACCACATCACACGATAATACTTAAATGTACAAGAAAACTACTTGTATGTGTTAAACACTTAAACCACTACTAGAAAATAGTTGATTAGTGACGGATTTTAATGACGCCCTAATTTCAACGCTAATTAGCAACAGATTAACCTAAAATAGCGACGGATTTGAATTAAAAATAGATTTTAAAATATTTGTTACTTTTGTTGCAAATCCGTAGCAAATTAGTGACTAAAACCCCGTTTAGAGACGGAAATAATCTGTCTCTAAACATTAGCTAATTAGCAACAGATTAACGGCAATTTTGGAATATAATAATTATTTATTAAGTATTTGTCATTTTTGTTGCTAATCCATAGCAAATTAGCCACATAAAAATCGTTCTCTAAATTGTAGCTAATTAGCAACTGATTATCGATGGTTGGTGTAACACCTTATGTGAATCCCACATTGGCCGTGGACAGGAGAGGTGTTGGGCTTATAAGCAAACTTTGGCTTTACATGACACAACGCGTTTTGGGGGCCATAAGCATGAAAGATCTCATGAGAACTCTGCAGTTAAGCGTGTTTGGGCGAGAACAATCTAGGGATGAGTGATCCCATGGCTGGTCGCCGGAAACAAAGCCATGAGCCAGTAGAGCAAAACGGACAATATTGTGTCGTGGTAAGACGAGGTGTTTATGGTATCAAAACCACTCCTGTGCCGTTCGGGATGGTGGAGAAAACCTCATTGAGGATGATGAGTCCCAAGGGGGGTGTTTGTAACACCTTAGGGAATCCCACATCGGCTGTGGACATGAGAGGTGTAAAGCTTATAAGTAAACTTTGACTTTACATCACACAACGCGTTTTGGGGCCACAAGCTTAGCAGATCTCATGAGAACTCTGTAGTTAAGCGTGCTTGAGCGGGAGCAATCCAGGGATGAGTGACCCCTGGGAAGTTCTTGCCTGGTTGCTAGAAACAAAGCCGTGAGCAAATGGGGCAGAGCAAACAATATTATGTCGTTGTAAGGCGGGGTGTTACAGTTGGAGAATACAAAAATTATTTATTAGATTTGTAGTCGTCAGCTCGTTTTTTACAGATCCGATCGGGTGTTCATAATCTGGAATATTCAATATGTAGCATATTAGCCACGGATTAATTCCGTCTCAAAATTGTAGCTAGTTAGAATCAGCTTAGTGACTATTTTCGAAATTCAATAATTATTTATCAACTATTACTATATTCATCACTAATTCGTAGCAAGTTAGCAATAGAAAAAAACTGTCTAAACTATTGTTAATTAGCGACGGTTTTTGGAATTCATTAATAATTTATCAACTATTTAATATATTTAGCGCTAATCCGTAGCAAATAGCCACGGGAAAATCCGTATTAGCTAAAGAAAAACAACTCAAGATTAAGAACAATGGTCAAAAAGCTTCATGTGTATTATCATACACACTTGTATCTTTTGAGAGACATTTGTAAACACATTCCCGTATTTGTGAAAGGTGTAGGGAGAACATCACTCATTATGATTGCTATGAGTGCTTGGTGATCATTACTTTGTAAATTAGTGAGATGTAGAAAGTCAAGCAAGTTTCAAATAGGTGAATCACAATCATATTTGGTCAGTTACAGTAAAACGCGGAATAAAATAGGTGAAACCAATACTATAATGGCTCCAAATTAGTTAATCATGGTCAACACTATTTGATCAATGTCACACAAATTCAAATGGCGAATTACGATCATATTTGGTAATTACTGTCAATCTTGAAATGAAATAGATTAATTGTAGTCAACATTGGTCGCTCAGTATTATATATATTTCAATTAAGTTAATCAAGATCAACATTGTTCAATCAATGTCAAGCAAAGTTCAAACAAGTGAAATACGTTCTATTTGATCGGTTACAAGAAAACTTGGAATGAAATAAGTGAATTTTAATTAATATTGATCAACCAAGATCATAATTGAATCAAATCAGTGAATTAAGGTAAATATTGCGGTCAATGTCACGCAAATAGAATGTCAATGAATCAAGGTCAACATTCTTAAAAGAGTGTCACAAAATGTTCAAATAGATGAACTATGATGGTATGTTGTCTCTTACACTCGAACTTAGACTAAGATAGGTTGATTATGATAATAATGGTCAATCAAGGTTATCTTTAATTCAAAAAGGTCATACTTTGTTCAAATAAATAAGTCATTGTCAATATTCACGAACGGTTCATGGATGTTTGGTTCATTTACAATCCTAGACAAATTGTCAATTACAATAATAATTTGAACCAATTAGGTCAACATTATCAACACGCATACACACACTTAAAACAATAACATTTAAGATATCAACAAAAGATTATAAAAGCTTTTAGTTTAATATTTTCTTTCAAAATTTCCCATTTTTAGAATGAAAGCTTAGAGGGTGCTTGGCTGAGGGTTTTAGTAGGTAAGGAATGAGAATGTGAATGATGTATTATTAATGAAGCTTAGTTAGATGAAATATAATCAATCATTACCTATTATTGGGTAACAAACAATTCCCTAGTAAGGTAAATCAAATTCAGGTACGTGTGTGTCCACCATGGATCGCCATCACCACGTACCATCAATGACCACCATCACTCACCACCAACACCATCTACTACCGTTGCCGTCACCACCATGACCACTAGTTGCAACCACCACACCATCGTATCTCATCACACAATCATAATCTTTATGGCCACCTCCACCTCCACTACCACACGTTACAATCACCGTCATTGTCAACCATAACTTGCCACCATGAATTGCCATTGATCACCACCTCCAACAACATCGCCTTTGCCACGGGCACCATCACCACCATGGACCACAACCACCATCGCCATTGCCACCAATTGCCGCCCCCACTATTGACACAAACATTGCATAGCCACCATCGACACATACCTCGTGAATTTACTGTCATTCTTTAAAAAAGGTACCAAAATGGATTAGATATCATCCAATTTGTAAAATATTGTTGTCATCATATCATACATATACATAAACAAATGGTTAGTTTCAATTAATTAACATGAAAAAGTTTAGTACTTAACTAACAGATTCAATTCATTTATGGATCAAGTTCTAAGGTAAGCGAGCATTTAATACAACCTTTTCTCAAATCACTATTTAATAAACGATTTGTATCACCTAAATCCAAAACCCAAAAATGGTAAATTGTTAGAAATAAGAGTATTTGAGTCGCAAAACGAAACCTAAATTGAATTTTGAATCGCCATAAACCTTTATATTGTAGAATACCCGGTCACTATCCAAAATCTAAACCCAACATAAAAATCCTAGACATGAATTTTAAAATTTTTACCTTTGTAGAGGTTCCAATAGGTAGCTAGATTCGATCGTGGTGGATGTACCGCCATCGTCTTTAATAGATTCTCCATTCTTCGATTCGGTTCCGACGAGAGTGACCTGTAGATGATAAGGAGACAATGGCGGGGAGGAAGAAGGGATATGTTAGGATCCAATTCCAGAATTCAATTATGAACTGAAGAATTAGTGAAAACAACAAGAATTCCTAATTGAAAGAATAGGAATCGAAGTAGGATTGCAAGTAAGGTTTCATTGAGTCAATGAACTAAGTTTAGAGAGAGAGAGAGAGAGAGAGAGAGAGATTACAATTGTCTATTTAAATATTGAATGAATTTTATCCTGTAAATCTAGTATTATTTATACTTTAACTAACCAACTCACGTGATATGCTATAGATGTACATATTTTGGGTCATAACAATCCATCCCCCCTAAAAGATTCTTGTCCTCAAGAATTCTTATTGAATCCAAGAACTCGATTTATGTCTTTATACTACTTGTTAGAAACATTTTGATAAGCTTCATATTTGTTAGTTGATTAGCCTTATTAAACCTTTATAGTCATTTGTAATCAACTAAAATGTGCTCCAACAAGAAAATCTTGAAGTGAATCTGGTATCCATATGATCCTAATAACACCTTTCTATCCAGTTTAGTAAAATCCACTTTAGATTTTTCAAAAGAAACAACACCCAATTGGCTTCCTACCAACTTCTTGAATTCGAAACTAATTCCAATGGAATATGTTTCATGTAAACCCACACCAAAAACAATGGAACATTGTGCTAATGACTCAATTTTACTTCTTTCATCAAATTCTTCACAAGGCTTTGGAGAATATGGCAACTCCACACAAGTGTTCTTACCCACTTCACTTAGCTTATCAAGAGTCATATAACAATTGGGGCTACCAATTATTTCACTCTAATCTTCAAGATTTGTATAAGGTAGCAATGGTGGATTAACACTCATCTTTTGTAGCATCGAAAATCTTAAGCCATTTTTTTAAATCGCAGCGGAAGCATTAAATAAAATACTATATGCAATAAAACCCACAACAAATACATACTATTTACAAAATATTACAGTATCTTGTTTTGTGTTACAAAAGATTATAAAAGTGGCTCATCATATTCTCAAATAAATATCAGAGCGTTTGGTCAAATTTCCTTTCACACAGAACTCCTAGCTAAACAGCTGCACTTATCGAAACCTTCAAAAATGGAGTTAAAGGTGGGGAATTAGCACAAAGCTAAGTGAATGGAAGCTACAATCACAAACAACAATCAACATCAACCAATACAATACAACAGAAACAGACAATCACATAAATCCAGAGGAGCAGCGGTCGGCGTAGAACCTACAACCGATGCGGGCCAAAGCAAAGGTTTACCGATAGCCTTTTGCTACTTGGTACAGTTAAACCTCTTCCGTTGCAACAAATGTATCAGAAGATCTAGAACTGTTTAACCAATAGGAAACGAGCCCAGCCCTATCCAGCAGCCGACCTCTATCTGTACCATGTACACATATCTATAACATGTGCACATATCTTTTGACTCGATCACATAACACAAAAACAGTTATTCAATCATCATCAGACTAAACAGTCTATCAAAACATCAATCATATTAATTCCGAGTAACCATATCAGTTACAACCAATACCACTCATGAGTTAACGTCCACTCACCTCTGTTTTCAATCATCGAACTCAGTTGTCTAATCTTACTTAGTCTTCGTGTTTCTTGAGAACACCATAACACCGAAATCAGTCTTCGATTCATAAATATATGTACATATATATTTATATCTCTAATAACATAAATAAGATGTTGCGGGCTTGCGGCGGAGGGTCCGGAGGTGGCGACGGAATGGCGAAATCTGGCAACTAGGATTGATTAAGAAGATGCTGCGGCGGAGGGTCTGGAGGCAGCGGCAGAGGAAGGCTGTGGTGGAGGATCTGGGGACTGCGACGGAGGAAGGCTGCGACGGAGGGTCCGGAGGTGACGGCAGAGGAAGGGGCGACGGAGGAACGCTGCAGCGGAGGGTCCGGAGGCGGTGATGGAGGAAGGCTTTGGCCGAGGGTCTGGAGGCAGCGATGGAGGAAGGCTGTGGCGGAAGGTCTGGAGGCGGCGACGGAGGAAGGCTACGGCGGAGGGTCTGGAGGCGGAGGCAAAAGCCGTCGGTATTTGGAGGATAGAGTCGGCTCACTTTTTATGTCGATGGAATGATATAGATATATTAGGGCTATAGAGATGTTTAAAGGTAATAAGGTAATATTCCAAATTCCCTCATTCAAAGGATTTTAAAATCCCTCCATCTAGTGATGGAATTCACTTTCCCTCGTTTGATGGATTCCAATTCCTTAAGATTCCCTTATTAAAGTGAACCAAACACAGGAATCCTTAGGAATTGGATTCCAATTCCTTCAGAATCCCAAGGATTTCTGCCAACCAAACGCTACGTACCTTAGAATCACATGTGTAACAATCATATAGCATGCAACACGATCAAATAACAACAAAACTCTAAATCAAAAAAATCCTCCGGACGCGTTGCGTCCAAGACCTCGATGTGTCTCGTTGCGAATAACTTAACCAACAAAGGACCAACATTAACCAAAAGTCGGACCGAAGGTAAAGTCAGACCATAAGTTGGATGGGGCATGAAGTCGCACCACCCTCCCCAAAGTCGGACCCCCTGAAGTCGGACTTCATCTCTCTTCAAAAGTCGGACTATACCTCAAGTCGGACCTCTTCAAAAGTCGGACCACACCTCAAGTCGCACCACCAATAAATCGGACTAACCAAACAGTATTAACTAAGTCAGATGAGGCAAGTCAGACCGGGAAACAAGTCGTACCATCCCAAGTCGGATAGGCACTAATCGAACTCAAAGTCGGATGGGGGTAAGTCGCACCCCACCGCATCCATTGATTCAACATCTTCTTCTTCCCTGTTCTTGATTAACTCGAAACCCACCTCCAAAATACCAACTTTAATTCTAGAAATCAACTAGAATAATATCTAAAATAACTCTAAACATCAAATATCATGCTAAGGGGGTGTTTGTTTAAGCTTTTTTTTTTTGGCTTAAGCTTATGAGCTTAAGAGCTTTTAAGCTTATGAGCTTATAAGCTTTTGAGAGAAAAAAGTGTTTTGATTAGCTTATAACTTATGAGTTAATAAGCTTCTTTTAAAAAGGTAGAAAATGACCAAAAAGGGCTTCCTTATATTAGCTTATTAATGTAAAATGACCAAAAAGAGGGTATAAAGATAAAAGTGTAAAAATAAGCTCACAAGCAAGAAAATAAGCTAGTTCAAGATGGCTTATAAAAAATGGTTTATTTTTAATAAGCTTAGCCAAACACATAAAATATAATAAGCTTAAAACATAAGCTCATAAGCTAATAAGCCAAAAAAATAAGCTTAAACAAACACCCCCTAACAATCATCAAGAACATATAAAAACAATTTAAACATCAACATATATCAAGAACTCAAATTCAAGTTCCATCATTTCTCTATTAATGGAGTTTCAAGCTTTTAACACCAAAAACCCATCAAAACAATTCAAAACTTACTGAATCATAACTATAATCAATAAGAAACATATACCAACCTTTGTTTTGCAATAAAACACACCAAATCAAGGATTCAAGTTTACTTCAAAAAACTTCTCTAGTTCTTTTCAAAGCTCACGCACACATACACACATACAAACATGAAGAAATAACTTCACAGTGAAGTATATCTAAATTGAGGCAGTCATGTGTTGGATATTTACAAACAACAGTACGCTACACTTCTAACTAACATACGGTTAATCAATTAAGCAGTCAACCATAATTAATTAACATGCAACGAGGTATTATTTACGACCCTCGTTCAAAAACGAATTCACCTAAATCATAAACACATGCGATATAACATATTCATTTTATCACATATAATTTGCGTTCCATTATTTATAAATATAAACAAATGATTACGTAAATAAATATAAAATACGAACCACCGACCTGATTTTAACTAGGCCGGATTCACGGATATTACATCTTTCTATCATTGTTGGTTGATTCTTCCGATCTAGCCAAAACAATAAGCATCCCAAAGTGTTTTGGGTATGAACATGATAACCACCTTCTTAATTTCCGGTTGCAACCCCGAAATAAAGTGATTAATGACATATAGTTCATTTAATCCTATTCTTTCATACAAAGAAGTAAAGAACTAAATGTTTCACAAAATTCTTGAACCGTGCCTTCTTCTTTGAAACTTTTGATGCTTGGCATTTCATCGAACACCTTATGAGCATCTTTTCTTTTCACAAAATTTACTTCATCAATGTTATTATTGTTGGGTATCGGTGGGATCAAGAAACGTAACGGAAGCTAAAAACGGATAAAACAATTTTCTAAAAATGCCCACCAATACACACACCAAATGGACCAAACTCTAAACACTAGCAATGCAATTAAAAGAAAGAAAGCAAGGACAAGAAGTATACCATTCGGAAAGCCTTCCAATGTTGACACTTCTCCTTATTGTTGGTGAAAGGTGTCAGATGTAAGAACACAACGGAGTGTTCCTCTACCGGTATCCACACCAAGCTTCTATGATTCCCACTTGCTAGAGTGCTTGTGTGCCAACAAGAACAACTCTAAGAACTAGCACCAACTTGAAGACAACTTAGAACCTCAAGAAGTCTTCCAAGTGTGTATTGAGAGAGTATATATGTTATGTGAATAACCAACAAGCTAACCTAACCACCAAAGACATGTTAGACCTTATATAGACTCCAAAATGAAGCCTAGAAACGTCTATAACTGTCTAAGGATTAATGGTTATTATTAGCCAATTAATCTAATCTTAAAAGACTAGCCCACGTGATATGTTATATATGTACATATTTTGGGTCACTACAGGATATGGGCGGCGATGTTGAGGAGGAGGTGACCATCGATGTTGAGGATAAGGGTGGCGATCATAAAGTCACGATGGAAAGGGTAGGCACAAAGCAGGAGAGGAGGCTGAACTCCGAGGTGTATGAAAACCCTAAATGGGAACTCAAAAGGTGAAAGGATTTGGGTGGATTTGATTAATTAAGATAGAATGAAGGGGGGGGGGAGATGTTGTTTTGATTGAAAGATAAGAATTATTAAATTAAATGGAAGATGATGTTAAAAGGTTTATAATGTAGTATAGATAAATAGTTTGGTGAGACAGGCAATAATGTTCAAGACTAGTTCCAAGTATTTTAATGCCCATAACGAAAAAGTACAAAATGCCTTAATTATATTTTTAAATCTAAAATACTATTTTTCTGGATGTTTGAGATCTAATGCAATTCGGGTTACCTAATCCAAATGTCACATCACCTTCTCCTTATCTTCATAACCCAAAAGCTAGTATAGTGTAACATAGTTTTACCCCACTTTTTTTAATTATTTTAATATGTATATACAAGAGAGAAAGAGGAAAAGAGAGCAGAGAGAGCTCGGGTTAGGGGACTCGATCGAAAGCCTCAATCGATCGGGTGAGAGTGGGGGTGTAAAGTGTTCCTGGCTTCGGGTTGAGACATACGACCTACCTAAGTCAAGTAAGACGACTCATTAGATTACCCGATGATTTAACCATATATTGAAGAGCAACTCCATGAACAAAGATTTATTATTTCTTTATATTTTTGGGTGCAACAAATATCATAGTCAAGAATGGAATGAAGGCCAATGCACATTCATTAATTTCGATAAGGTCTATGACCACTTGTTTACTATAACATACCTATCAATTAGGAAAACTAGAAATATATCCCCACGTGTTACGGCGGTTATTTAAAACACAAATATTTTATTGTGGAATTTGCAAGGAAGTTTGAAAGATTATATATTTTTATCAATGTAGACTTATATTGAGCTTGTTCGTTCATTATTTGCTATATTCAAACATCTTGTAGGGTTAATGACAATAACAGCTAAAGGAACTAAAAGAAATGACAAAATGAATGCCAAAAAACTGACGATCATTATGCGTTGTGATGTGATTTAGCTTTTGATATTTGCACTTGTGTCTTAGATTTAAAGTTTTTTTTTTTTTTTTTTTTTTTTGCTAAGACACAAAAATTTTAAGTTATTTACCAAAAGATAATTTTATGACTTTTAATCTATTATTTAAACGTATTTAGCTAATAAGGTGTACATAATTTTAGTCTACGTTAAAACATAATATTTTACAAATATGATATTCAATAATTGAATGAAGGCCAATGCACACACACTCATTAATTTCGATGGCCTCCTATTACCACTTCTTGCTTACGATATCGTACCTATCAAGGTATCAATTTGGAAAACTAGGTATTCGCATATATTACGGAGGTGATTTAAAACATAAACATTTTATTATGAAATTTGTAAGGAAGTTAATTTGAAAGATTATATCTTTTTACCATTGTAGAATTAGGTTGTGCTTGTTCGGTCATTATTTGTATATTCAAAAATCTTGTAAGGTTAATTAATGACAATATATAATAGCCAAATGAACAAAAAGAAATGACAAAATTAAGTCCAAAAAACTCATGATCATTGTTTATGACGTGATTAAATTTTTGATATTTGCTGTAGTGATTTATATATAAAGATTTTTGCTAAGAAACGAAAATTTCAAATTTTTCACTAAGAGATAAATTTATGAATTTTTATCTTTTATATAACCGTATTTGGCTAATAAGATGTACATAATTTAGTCCATGTTAAAACATAATTTTCTACAAATATCATGGTCAATAGTTGAATAAAGGCCAATGCACACTCATTAATTTCGATTGTGTCCTATTACTACTTGCTGTTAACTATATAGTACCTATCAATTAGGAAAACTAGGAATATATCTCTACACGTTAGATCGGTGATTTAAAACACAAATAATGATCCATCAATAATGCATGCCTTACGCATGGCCTAACAATGATCCATCAATAATGCATCACTGTGTCTTTTCTTCATGAGAAATAAACTAACTTTTGTTAGATCATTTAAGTTGTGTTTAATACATTTTAATGAACTTTGTTTACATATGACATTAGTCATAGTTTAGGGTATTTTGTGTAAATACCATAGAGGTATAAATATAAGTATGCAAACCTTAAATCATTAAGCAATTCAATATTCCAAATATATGATTCGGTGTGTTCTTGGCCGTATACTCTGTGTTATGCATACATTCATATGTTCTATCATTGAGTGATTAGTTTAATTATGATTGATACTTGATACAAGATTTCTACGACTTTGTATTATTGGTTTTTTTACAAGACCGAAAGGCTTGATGATAACCTTGATGACAGAGATATAAGATACGAAAATAGATAACATAATTTTTATGTAATTCTTTTAAATTTTCTACCCATAATTGTAATATAGCCTTTTGTTTTAGTTAAAGATTAATATTTTTTTACCTTTTTTTATTTTATATAAAAAATAATCATTGTTTATTTAGTTAGATTCTCATTTATACAATTCTCTTATCTATCGGCTATCAAAGTGATTTGCAAATTTCTCATGATAAATTGATGGACTTTTTAGTAAATACACATTTATTTCATGATGGTGCGGATTTGATGCTCCTCCTGCTCGGGCAGGACTCTCAGACGGCTACGAAGAAACTAGATGGGATTTTGACTTATATCAATATCTCTTATCTATCAATTGGCAAAGTGATTTGTCAATTTCTCATGATAAATTAAAGGACTTTTTAGTAAATGCATATTTATTTCATGAGATAAAAAAACTAGATAAGATTTGGACTCATCTCAAATTCTATTATTTATCAATTGGCAAAGTGATTTGCCAATTTCTCATCTGAAGGACTTTTTTAGTAAATGCACATTATTTCATGAGAAAAGAAACTAGATGAGATTTTGACTTCTCAAATTATCTTATCTATCAATTGGCAAAGTGGTTTGCCAATTTCTCATGCTAAATTGAAGGACTTTTTAGTAAATGCACATTTATTTCATGAGATAAGAAACTAGATGAGATTTTGACTTATCTCAATTTATCATGAGAAATTAGATTTTATTTAAGGGATATGATTTGTACACAACATTTTTTGACCACACAACAATTATGACTTTTTTTACCCCTACAACCCCATTAACTATTTTTTTTAACCACATATTTAAGGGTATTGTGATACAAACATACACCTTTTATTGTGTATGACAAAAAATGTTTTGTACAAATCATATCCTTTATTTAAGTATTGGACACGTGTTAGTAATAAAGATACACATAAAGACCTACACTTCCTATTTTTCATACACCTGTTTCCATTTACCCATTTTTTTCTTTCACTCATTTTTATTAAAGGGACAATTTCATATATGCTCCTCTAAAAGTGCAAAATATCTTATATACCCAATGCATACTTTAAGACCATTGTACTTTATGCATCATAAAACCATGGCTTGCTAAGTGTAAAACCAATTGATGCTATAATGTAAAAGATATGGGGGCCAAGAGAGTAATGCATCACAACTCACTAGTTCACAACCATGGCTTGTTAAGTGTCAAAACCATGCACCACAAGTCCAAGCGTATGGCTCGGCCCGAAGGGGTTCGGGTTCTTCAGGTGAACACCGGTACTACCCTTCCCCTTGCTACCCGACCATATTTTTAAATCCACCCTTTATTCAATGGTTATAAAAAAAATTCTTTTTTTTCCTTCTCTCCCTTATAAATACACTACTACACACTTTAAATATTTCAACCTAAAATCTATATTTCTCTCTTATACTACAAATTTTTTTTAGTTTTTACTCAATATAGATTCACCACAGTTGACTTCATCGACCACATCTCATCATCCATATCAACTAAAAAGCTCATGGAGTAGGAAAACGAAATTTTTATAGGGTTGGATCGAGAAGAGACAAACTTAATTTATGGTAGCACCACGGAATCGCAGCAAAACTGATGAGTGAGAACATAGAAAGAGATCGGGTGGCTACAAACGAGCGGCTTATAAATGACCACTTTGGAGATAACCATGTTTATTCAACAGAGATGTTTAGGCGGCGGTTCCGGATGGGTAGACAACTATTCGAACTATTCTAAACACAAATAAGTGAAGAAGCACGTGCGGCAAACGTTTAAGAAGTCAAAAACCAGGAGACTCATAATAACCTTCGGTCAGATTTAGTCGAACATATTTCACGTATTCAACTTCCCGTCAACGAGGACGGCAAGATTTCTAGATGTTTTTATTATTTATTATTTTCGATTTAGAGTTTTGTAATTTTTATTTTCTAATAATAATGTTTTATTAATGTTATGAAATTTTTATTTATTTATTATTTGTTATATTTTTATTTTTATACAATTTATAAGTATTATTTTGTTTAATAGTTAAATATATAATAAAACAAAATTTAAAAAGTAGGAAAAAGATTGGGTTAGTTTAGGTTAAGCTATACTAGGTATTTGAGTAAGAGTGAGAAAAGTGAAAAAAAGTGATGTGACGCAAATGTGGGGGTGTACTAGTGTTTTTGGACTCAACCGATGAACCCGAGGCTCTACCCAAAGGCTTCGGGTTGAGACATACGACCTACCTAAGTCAAGTAAGATGAATTATTAGATTACCCGGTGATTTAACCATTGAAGAGCAACTCCATGAATAAAGATTTATTATTTCTTTATTTTTTTGGGTGTCACAAATATCATAGTCAAGAATGGCATGAATGCCAATGCACATTCATTAATTTCGATAAGGTCTATGACCACTTGTTTAGGTATAACGTACCTATCAATTAAGAAAACTAGAAATATATCCCCACGTGTTACGGCTGTTATTTAAAACACAAATATTTTATTGTCGAATTTGGAAGTAGGGATGGCTAAAAAAACCGGGCCCGGCGGGGAAAACCGAAAACCGAGTTAAACAGGGCGGTTTCGGGGATGCTAAACGGCGACAGGGATGGGATGCGGAAAAACCGAATAGTTTAAGCGGGGACGGGGACGGTGATACCCGCCCCGATTACCCGATTATATACTATTTTTATATTTTATATTTTATATATTTTATATTATATATTCATATGAAGTTGGAAGAGTGACACAATTAATAATTTGAATCGTCCTTGAATATTTAATGATTTAAAACCATTTGTTTGGATACATTTGAACACTTAATCATTATCGTGGATCGTTTTGTTTGTATTTGTGGAGAGTGTATTAATGTTGTATAATTTCAGTATAATTGTTTTTTAAAACTCGTGACAAAATCTTAATAGTGACGAGAATCCCGGCGGTGAAAAATTACCGTTAACTTTATACGGGTATCCCCGCGATGAAAATTACCTATTTAATTACCCATTCACATTAAACGGAGATACCCGTTTACCCGCGGTTTTCCCCGGTTACCTGTTGGGATATGACTTGAAAGGCTTGGAAGATATTTGGAAACTGGAAAAACTGGAAAAAGGATGTTGCGCGGCGTGGGCTCCTGCTCCACGGTGTGGAGTAGGCCCTGACAGCCCAGGGTTGTTTTCTTTGTTTTGCGGCGGCTGGGAATCTTTAATTATGTTAATTATCATTTCCTAATTAAGTTTAGGGCAACATTTTGTGGTTTTGGTTTGGTTATAAATATCTAGCCTAGGGTTCAGTCATATGTACACATCAAACACTCAAGTTAATAAAGAAATCTCTGGTTCCTGCCCATGGACGTAGGTCGTGTCCCCGACGACCAAACCGCGTTATATATTGTGTCGTGACTTGTCTTGTTCATTATCCGCATTTATTATATTCTAACGCTTGTTTAAGTGTCCCGATCCTAACATTCCATTATCCAAAAAGAACGGCTAAGATTGGTTCTCGCGGTTCTCGTAATAAAAACGGTTCTCAAATGAACACTCCCCTATATATATAGTGAATATCGTGAGAACCAATCTTAGCAAATCATTTGGTAAGTGGAATTCATGGATAGAGAGCATGGGGGATTAAGTGTGGCAATGTGCATGAGATGAATTCATGGGTGGGTGATAACATTAAAAGAGGAGGAATTAGATGGGTCAGGTTCTCGCGGTACTTATAATATGTGTGTGTAATCAAACAAATGGTGTCATATGCTTGATATACTTTATATTACGTCTTGTGTTGCTTATGTTATATTTGAGTTTATAAATAAATAGGCTTATAATTCACGTGACGCCTGTCTCCTTGAAAAGCTTTCCACCATACCATTCTAACTCAAACTCATAACACACATGCATGCAATTAATTTGCAGGCTTTCACTCCTAATACCATCTATATATCTCTCCTTTCTGTTTTCTCCCGAAAAAGATATATATAATTAGAAAAAACATACATAAATTAAAAAATAAAAACTCGATCCCGTTTAAATATTACGTCTTTCATCTTCAATTAGTAGCTAATTACGCGGAAAATAACAACCGCGCGAAGGTTTGGTGATACGTTTTGAAATGGTAAATAGCAATTTTAGATGTACCTAAGTTGTTGATATATATAGTTGGTGAAACTTGCAGAATACAATCTTTTAATACAAATATATTCTATATGTTTAATATGTACTTTTTAAGTTAAAGATGTAATATGTATCATCTTATAACCTATTTAAAAGAAAATGATGATAACATTATCATCCTTTTCAAAAAATAATGTTTTTAATAATGATGACATCATCCTATTTATAAGGAATTTTATAAATAGGTTATAAAATTGGAGGGGGCTAGATGAAAATTATGACATGTGAGGGGCTTTTAAGAAAAAATGTGAGGGAGTTTTATAAAAATTGTAATATTAATGTAATTAATTATAGGTTGTTTATAAATTATGTTTAGTAACTTGTGATATATTTTGTTTAGAGAAAAAAT
>JAUEJL010036300.1:0-21148 GCA_032274825.1 Drosophyllum lusitanicum
CAATCCAATTGAAGGAGGAGGAATTGGACGGCTAAGATTGGTTCTCGCGGTTCTCGCAATAAAAACGGTTCTCAAATGAACATTTCACTACGTTCATGAATACCCATGTAGTATAAAGAATTTTTGTGCGTTTTCAAGTATTAATTGATGTTTAAAAGGAAAATGATGATTTAGTACGTGTTTACTACAAATGTGACTCGATCGTTAGGTTATCAATTATTTCAGGAATATCTGATACGATGTTGACGGATTATAAAAAGAATGAAAATGACGACGTTGTTTATCGATCTAGTTGCATATTATAAAAAATAATATTAATAATAATAATTGACATGACGTGACAATAATGCATATATATGTTGAGAGATATTCATACAAAATTCCATTTATAAGGTCACTCTTGAAATTTAAATATAAATGTTATTTGACCACCAAATCCCGTTTAATCTATATTAATCTTTACATTTTATCATGTGTACAATACTCCACATAATTTATAACTTTATTTCAAACATGCTTATTTTAACTTTAAGTAAAATAACGTTACTAATTTATCTATCATATAAAACTATATAGAAACAATTAAATAGAGTTATTTAGATCTTTATATACATTTTTATAAGTGTTCAAACAGCATATGAACGTTTCACCAATTTTTTAATATGATACATGATATTTTTACACATATACCTTTTATTTTTTATAAAAACGTGTTATTATACCAATTTTGTATTTTTGTTGATTTTAATGTGCTATTGCATATCATCTTTTTATTCATCGACATTTCACCTTCTTCAATCTTCACCTCTAACACTTACGAAAAAAGAGATTTTGTGTCCGGAATTCTTCATAAATACTTGATGAAAAAAGTTACGATTCTCAAGTCTATTAAAAGATAATCGGGTTATCTATAAATAGTGCAAAAAGAAGACTAAAATGAGTCAAATCTTCACAAAAATAGTGAGTGTGTGTTAAATGGTCTTGGTTAGAACATACCCGACTTTAATTAGAGATTTATTGGCCCACACTTGATAAAAGTTGTTAAGCTTGGTGCATTTTGAAAAGTAAAAAAGATTATATACGATAATCTATAGAAAAAAAATTAAGCAAAACAATCAATAATAAAGCAAATAATATATTTTTTGGCTGCCCTATTTTTGAAAGATACCAGTAAAGAATGTGACACTTTGGCATGGAATTCATAACACATAGTTTATCAAAAGGTATGATGCTTGAGTCCATAGAAAGATAATCGAGTTGTTTATTAATTAATGCAAAAAAGAATGACTAAAAACGAGTTTAATATTGAAAAACAATAAAAGAGTGTTAAACGGTTTGATTTAGAACATACCAGACTTTAATTATCGATTTCAGATGAAAATTCTTGAACTTTGTGTCTGTAAAAGAGATTAGTTAGGACATTCTATAAAAGAAGTAGGTGAAACGATAAAGAATAAAGTAATAAAAGTCGATTTTATGTTGCCCTATTTTTTAAATTATCTTCTTAACCCGTTGAACCAGTTACAAGTCAAAATAGTATAATAACATTTTTTTTTGTAAAGAATGAAGAATGTTCAATATAGTCCATAATTAATCCATAGTCCTAAGGGACTAATTTTAGCTTTTGGATCACTGACATCAATAGTCCAGATTAAATTTTAAAATTTTGGGCAGAGTGACATTTTCGTAATTCACATGTGATGCTTTTACAAATCACACGTGATTATATACTGAATCACCTGTGATTGAATATTAAAATTTTAGGACTATGTTTTTTAAATGGACTTTATTGAACACAACTCTGTAAAGAATATCAATATTGTACTTTCCGACAATGATCATTCATGAGTACTTTTTAGAGTACCCATGGTAAAAGAATGGTAAGGAACAATGTTTGACTCTTTATATCATCACCTATATTAAGGACTTTAATTATTCTGCCGAGATAGTATCCTTAATTTTACATTATTATTTCATAACTAATTAATTTACTTCTAATAAACTAATTAAACTTTATATAGTGTAACTATAAACTCAATAAAGAAAGATTTGATTTGATATTCGAAAATGAAGTGGAAAGTTTGTAGAGAGAAACTCGAATAATAGATTCAAAAATTAAAGTGTTAGTTTAAAATGTTTCAATACATATAAATTATATGAAATAAACATCAGATTTTATTGTTTATAAAGTTCATGAATGATTTGTATGTGTTACAAAATATGAAAAGCTTAAGAAATAATACAAAAATATTATTTGTATCTTTCATAAAGATAAAAAAAATTAACAATTTATTATCTCTTCATAAAATTTAACAAATATTAAAATGTATTATTATTTTTTACCAAGTTTATTATAAAACATAAAATTTCGTTCCTTTATATTAAATGTGTGAAATGAGGTTTGTAAGAATATAAATTGCATGTGGACGAAGGTGGCGGTGGTGGTGGAAGTCTCGATGACAACGCTTGCATTGGTGAGAGTTGATCGGATTTTTCCCACACACATACTCAGTTGATCTAGCGGTGTATTAAGAGAGATTTGAAAGGACTGACTCTCTCTTTATTTGGTTTATCATATTTTTAAAATTGTTTTTATAATAATTAGAATATTTAGTGAATGTGACATGCTTTTAATGAGATAACGCTTATATGTTAATAATAAAGAAGAAAATGACTACTAGTTATAAAGATAACTTGATGCATACAATATAAGTTTCAAAAAGTTTAAATGCATTACAACTTTTTTAAGGTTGATACATAAAATATAGAAAAGTACAAAATTAAATATATTTTCATGAAATAAACCAATATTAATAAAAGAGATGTACAATAGGAAAACATGTGTCATGTGTTTAAAACATAATAACATAAATGTGATATATACCAATAATGGGAATATCACTTCTAAACTTCAAACTTGTAACAATCCAAGTTTCAAGAAATATTTGCTACCAACTATGAGTTTCATATTTTTTTTCTAACAAAGTTTTAAGGTCTTGTTTGATTGTGAAAAGCCAGAGAGAATTAAAATATAAAATTCCTTCCATACCCTTTTCGGTTCATTGAATGAGTGAAATAAGAGTTCTTAAGACCTTCTATATTTGCTGTTTAGACGAATTGGTTGTTTCCTTTTGATGACTGATTAGTGATGATCTATTACCCTATCTTGTCGATTAAGGTTTGTCATTAAGTTTGCTTTGTTCATCACCTATGTGTTTTAGTTTGCTTTGTTCATCACTATGTATTTGAAAACATAAAAGTTTCTTTTAAAATGTGATACAGTGTATGATTAATTGTAATTTATTATCTCATTAAGCAAGATGTATAGTATTAGGTTGAATGGCATCAAAACTTTCTTATAATAAAAAAGGATTGCAGGTGTATATCTTATGATGATTCAAGAAATTTCGGAAAACGTCAACTTTAAAAATAAATTACCGAAAACGTAATAAAAAGATTTTTTTATTTTTGGGCATAAAGTGAGGACATATGGAGAAATTTATTTACATACATTATATAATTATATATACCAAGACAAAAAGTAGCGACGCAAAAGGACAAATAACCAAAAATGATTAATAATAAAACTGCGAGGGGACACTCCATTGAAAGAGTAATGCAGAGCTCTATCTCTCTTGTTGTCTATTTTCAACTCTCTCTCTCTCTCTCTCTCTCGGGTGAATTCTTTGTGTGTTTTGGAGAGGGAAAACAAATGGGTTGTTTATTCTGCTCTGAGAAATCCAAGAAGAAACCTAAATTTCAGCAGAACAAAAGGCCAGAAGATCAGATCTCATCAACTTCAGGTAACCAAAGTTGCTGATATATTTCAACACACAAATCAAAATTGTGCTAAACCCATTATCAACATTGTTTTCTTTGCTTAATTCAGTTGCACCATCTCTTATTTTATTCTTCGCTACCCAATTCCCAAGTTTTTATTTTGTGGGGTTTTTTCGGGTTTAATTTTAAACTTCATTCTTTGCTGTTAAAATAGGGGCATACTTTAAGTTGAATAAATAATTTGAGGGGGCTGATCTGCTTTGACCTAGTAAAAGTGATTTTTAGGCAAATTGGGTTTTAGCATTTTATATATCTGTCTGTGCCTTTGAATATTGATTATCATTATGTCAGCTTTGGGGTTGCTATAATTGCAATTGCTTGTGTTGCAAAAGTGGAAAAGCAAGAGAATTCATGGTCAGTATTAGTTGAATGATTGGAAGGTTCTTTATTGTATCAGTTATTATTGTTAATTTCATAGTAAATTATTTGTTATGATTTCTAATTATATGAATCATGTAGGTATGTGTTATAGTTCACAACTGATGTCTTTGGTAGTAAGTATATTTTGAGGGTTCGGATTTTTTCCTTTGAAATCAAAACTATATCATGAATGCAGTTTTTATGAACTGAATGTATTCAAACTACTTGTGGTTAATGGCTACATTGGTTACAAATTCGTGTTTGATTATTAATCCTAACATGGGAACTGGAAAGGTGGAAACTTTAAGCCATTCGTAGTCTGTTTTGGACTTTATGATCGTCAATTTTTAGTGATTGTGGTAATCTATTGTCTGCTTTTTGAATCATGTGTGCCTATACCCTTCTAATTTTGTTCAAATCTCACAATTTAGTCTTTCAAAACGTGCATTTTTTCAGATAAATCGAAGGTTAACTCTGCTGTTGGTGTAAATAAAGAAGCTTCTAGAGATGGAGGATCTACACACATTGCAGCACATACATTTACGTTTCGTGAACTGGCAGCTGCTGCCAAAAACTTTAGAGCAGACTGTCTTGTGGGTGAAGGAGGGTTCGGACGAGTATATAGAGGGCGGTTAGAGAGTACCAACCAGGTATATCAAATTTAGTGAGTTTCTTATAATGTTTATAACATTAGTTGAGTCAGTTTTTTAAGGAAAGTGGTACATTTTGACTTTAGAGAACTGAATCATGTACATAATACATTTTTTGGGTAGAGAAAAAAAATTAACATTGTTAAGTGACATGCTCACTGTCTGATGAAAGTTGCAACTTTGATATGGCATTTAGTTTTAACAAGTGGAATTATTTGTTAATAATTTAATTACTCTTCAAGAAAGACAAAATAAAAATGCATTGTGGACCCAATTCAATGGCATCCTTTATTCGTAATAATGATATGGGTAATTTGTTGCAATTTTCAGATGTCAAAGGAGATGTTACATATGAAAAACTTTTGTGTAATTTGTCTCCTTTTTTTATGTGAATTTAAGTTGATTTATGCCTCATCCTTTTCTCTTTTTTCCAGTTGAGAGAATTGAGGCTGTTCACTTGTGGAAAACTCCACCTGTTTTCCTGAAAAGTTTTCAAAGAAAACTCAAAAAAACAGAAAACATGTTTAGTTACCCGTTTTTTTCATCAGTTTTCCAAGAAAACTAGAAAAGCAGAAAATTTTGGATTTGGAAAACTGATTGGAGGAGTTTTTCATCCTTTTCAGCTGAACGTGTTTTCCAAATTTTCATCTGAACACATTTTCCAAATTTTCAACTAAACGCGTTTTCCAAATTTTCAAATTGGTTCCAGAATATGAAAACTCTATTCCTTTTCCAAAAAATTGGAAACAATTTTCCACAACTAAACACGTCTTTGGGTAGAGTATAGTCACCTTAATGTTTGTAGCAAAATCAAAATATATGAACCAACACTATAGTGTCTTATTATCAGATTGGTTATTGAAACATAGATCATTACCTATCTGAAAATGCATGTGATCATTATAAATACAAAGAAAATTGATCCATGAACAGTGACTTCAGGTTAAGTTTCTAAAATCATCATTGGACTTTGCATCTGGAAAACTATATAAAGATCCATGGGCTTTCAACCTCTGTATTTTGACCCTCCGATGCCCGATTAAGCTTAACAATTAGTGAACATAATGTTTCGTTATGTGATGTTGATACTTAATTCATGAAAATTGTAGTACTTCCCCTCATGGATAACATTTTCTTTCATGAAATATTGCAAGTAAAAAATACTCATCTGCCCAACATTACACAAATTGACAACACTGATTTTTTATCCAAAAGATTTCTTTGCTTGTAATGTTAAGGGTATTTTAAATTATATTTGATAAATGGTCAAATAACATCTTTGTTCTATATCTTGATTTTCTTCAGGTTGTGGCGATCAAGCAACTTGATCGCAATGGTTTGCAAGGAAATAGGGAGTTTCTTGTTGAAGTATTGATGTTAAGCCTACTTCACCACCCTAATTTGGTAAATTTGATTGGATATTGTGCTGATGGAGATCAAAGACTTTTGGTTTATGAGTACATGCCACTAGGATCATTGGAAGATCATCTACACGGTATGTAACTAAACCTCTAAACAATTGTTTTCCAAATACTTGGCATCTGAGAAACAAAAGTTCACTAATATAAAACTTTAACATTAACATAGATATGATGTTTATACATTACCCTTCCTTTTTCTAGAAGATGATATGTCAATTTATTTGTAGTGAAATCATGTGTCGAAGTGAAAGCCCCTGGGATTATTGATCTGAAATGCAATCTAGAAAATGATTTCCTTAAACTAAAAAATAATAAAAACTACTACTCCCCCTACCGTGTCAGAAATTTGATTGCGTAAAGACTATTTGTGGAATGAAGCATCAGTAGGGATATGTTTTTTATGGGATGTGAGAAGGATATATAGAGAAATATTGGACTATTGGTAAAAATTATTTATTCCAAAAATATGTATAACTTTTAAATTTCTTTCTCTTGAAAGTTGGAAAATGCTAGGTTCAAGTCCACAATTGATATGGATTCAGTTTCTTTATTAACTCCAAAACCTTTCAAATTGTCATGCAAATAGTGTAGTGTAATTATTGAGAAAATTCTGCTGACTTGTCTTGTATGGCTGCTTTGCATTCAGACCTAGCTCCTGATAAACAACAACTTGATTGGAACACGAGAATGAAAATAGCTGCAGGGGCAGCAAAAGGGTTGGAATATTTGCATGACAAAGCTAGTCCTCCTGTTATTTACCGTGACCTAAAATGCTCAAATATTTTGCTCGATGAAGAATATAATCCTAAACTCTCGGATTTTGGTTTGGCAAAATTGGGACCTGTTGGTGACAAGACTCATGTGTCAACAAGAGTGATGGGTACGTACGGCTATTGTGCTCCCGAATATGCTATGACAGGTCAGCTCACACTTAAATCAGATGTTTACAGTTTTGGTGTTGTTCTTCTCGAAATCATTACCGGGAGAAAGGCAATTGACCATTCAAAAACTGGTTGTGAACACAATCTGGTTGCTTGGGTAAGAAACAACCCTGCCCTTTGTTTATTCTGTCTTCATTTCTCAACGTTCCAAGTGTTAACATACAAATCATCAAAAAATTGCTACCCTTTCTTTATTCGAATAATTGATTTATTGAATTGGGTCCAAGGTAAAATGGTCCATCAAAGAGATGCTACAATTTAACATTCAGGGTCAAACCAACTACTTTTAGATTCAAAATCTTGATTTAGTCTGTAAGATGTTACCAATGTTATCATAGAATCATGTCTGTTTTGGAGATGAAAAATATCACCTGACCTCGAAGTCATTGGTAGACGTATTAATGGATGTTTATGCTTTAAAACGCTGCTTTGTTTCTGTACCTTTAGATTTTGTTAACTAGAGAACAAAATTTGATTGCAGGCACGCCCTTTGTTCAAAGACCGTAGGAAATTCGGGCAAATGGCAGACCCGATGCTCCAAGGGCAGTACCCTGTAAGAGGTTTGTATCAGGCACTTGCTGTGGCTGCTATGTGTGTACAAGAGCAGCCTAATATGCGGCCCGTTATCGCTGATGTAGTTACAGCCCTCACATATCTTGCTTCTCAAAAGTATGATCCCCGATCCTACCAGCCTCAAACCACTCGTTCGGGCTCAGGCTCTTGCTCTTCTACCCCTAGAACACGAAGAAATAGTGATGTTGCCACTAGGTGAAGATTGATATTTTGCTAACAAGAAATATGAGACGCTTTTAGTGTTTATACAACACTTTAGAAGAAAGTCTTTTGTTTGGTTATTCTTTTCAACTTTGTTTTTGTCGCACCAATTCTTTTTTATTTTACCCTTTCATTTTCCACTTGATTTTTTGTGTTTTATTTTTATCAAAAGAATCGGGGATTCTTGTAATTAGCAAACTCTATAAAAGAATTAGCAGTCAATTTGGCTTCTCGAGTCTTGCGAATGGTGAATATAGCAGTTAGTAAGCAAGGTCCTATTTGGGTCCGTTGTAATTTGCTCTGACTGCATTTACTGCACTGTCGGTGTTTGGCATGTAGTAAAAAATTCTTGTTTGGTTACCGCATATGAACCATTCTCCAACGGCCAACACTTTACAAGACATTGTTTGACTTTCAAGAAAGTCTTGAATTATTTATTTTTATCAGAATTTCTAGGACGGGAAAAAAAATTTAAAACCAGATTAAAAAAAAAGAAAAGAAAAAAAGTTGTCCTAAACCGGACAAAATATAAAAAAAGATACAATACCATAAATCCCAAATTTCTTTTTACAATTCTCTTCAAACGAACTAATGTTTTATTAAGTTACTAGAACAAACAAATGGCTAATGAGCTATATTTAAGTTATAGAACCAGCATCAAAGGAAAAAATAAATAAATAGAGACAAAAATACCACTAATCTATGCTTCTCTCTTAATAACCAAGATGAACACAAGATAATGATATCTTCCCTGAAATTCAAGTATAGACACATCATTTTCATCTTACTTACCATCATCAGACAAAGACACTTGCTCCATTTCATCACCATTTTCATCTTGCTGCACAGTCTTTACATTTTGTTCATCACCAGTAGTTATCTTCACATTAGCCTGCTCTTGAGCTGGCTTCCCCTCTAGTTTTTCCACAGCTATTGGGCTCTGTTCTTCACTTGTAATCTTTACATCGGCCTGTTCTTCAGCTGGTTTTGCCTGTAGCTTTCATTGGAAATCACTAGATTTGTTAATTGGTTGAAAAGTAGAAACAAAGAATCAACTCAAGTGTCAAGAGAAGTTGTGAAGTAACCTTGTTCTTGTCACGCCAGCCGAGACCAAATGGTCTAGACAATAGACTAATCCTTCTTGCAGGTATTTCTTGTGAAAGATCTTGGCTTGTTCTTGTTGCTGATGAATCTTGATTTGTAGATCTACACGACATCAAGCAATGGTTTTTAAAACCAAGAAAAGAAAAACAAAAGAAAAAAACGTGTTTGTGGATCGCCCAGCCCTATTGGGTGATACCTCGGGGAAGGCTGTGCCTTTGTTTGGCCAGATTGGTATTGCAAAGTTGCCTCCAACATTGACTCTGCCATAACCGCTCTCTTCTCCATTTCAGCAAGGGAAGCAGTTGCTACTTCATATTTTTCCTGAATATTTTAAAATTTTATATCACATGTTCAGTTTTTTTATCGGTCAATTACCAGAAGTATAATCTAGAGCTAAACCTGTAGCACTTCAGTGGCATATCTCTGGGCTGCAGCATCTTGCTCAGCATATCTGCGAGCATCTTCTGTTACCTTTTGCTCTTGCTCTACCCGCATCAAAACCTTTACATTAATAATTAGTTAATCACCATGAAAGCTTTTTATGTAATATAAATATTTGACTGATGACGTTTACATCAAGAGTTGTGTTATAAAACCTGAAGCATAGCATTCTCTTGTTCCTGCTTGTCAGCAAGCGCCTGTTGTAGCTCAGCAACTTCTCTCTCTAATTGCTCAACCTGACGAAATCATTATGTAAGGTATCAGAGCAATAAACTTAAAAAGGTTATACAGTGAATTATATTTTTGATTTATTTTAGTATGTTTAAGCTTCTCTGTGAAAGTTCTTGTAACATACTTTTGCACTTAATTCTCGACGATTATCCTGCTTGACTATCTCCATTAGTGCGGTTTCCAACTCTTCAGCTCTGGAGAGAATAAAACATTATGTCAACTTCAAGAAAGATGATTAACAATTTAAGTCAAAAAGCTTAAAAGAAAAAATGATTCTAGCAAAAATTGTAAGTTATATGTTTAGTGTGATATTAAACAAATATTATA
Source organism: Drosophyllum lusitanicum (assembly GCA_032274825.1). Classification (NCBI taxonomy): domain Eukaryota; kingdom Viridiplantae; phylum Streptophyta; class Magnoliopsida; order Caryophyllales; family Drosophyllaceae; genus Drosophyllum; species Drosophyllum lusitanicum. The sequence goes on from JAUEJL010036300.1 coordinate 10,090, forward strand.
GAGGGGGTGTTTGGCATCTTTCTTTTTTTGCAACTGATTATGCAATATGGATAAGCACAATCAGATAATTAGTTCTAATAAAAACGGACTGCAGAAGAGGCTGTTTGGATGTGCTTCTGCCTTTGAAGTCCTGATAATCAAATATTTATACAAAATTGTACTATACTAGGTATTAAAAAAGCAATGATAAAGAAATAGTGGATTCCGTCGTTTCTATGGTTACTTCTTAAACGTGAGGCTGTACAGAAAATTCTTATTGTTTAAGAAAGGTAAAATGGCCATAAATAATCAGAATCAGTCTTCTTGCAGCTATTTCGGAACTGATCACTTGACCCATAAAGTGTCAGTTAAACTAGAACCAATTTGACTATCCCCAAAAACTAAATCTGATTATCTGCGACTTAATAGCACAATAATCAGATCATCATTTTAAAATGCAAACACAAACACCCCCTGTAGCCAAAATGAGTCGAAGTTTATGAGTCATATCTGGAATAGAAAATAGGCTTCCAGAAGCAACAAAGATGCATTAGGTACTGATATTAGTTATAAGCAATATTTTGTGTACATGAGGTACGGCTCCAAGTACTAGTCCCAAATGCATAGTTATGCAAATATATGGATCCAACAAAAAAAATGCGCCCTTGGTCTAAAACTGCGAGGTTTGACTTGGCACCAAGGTTGATAAAAATCTATGACTAACAATCAAATACCTAAAATACCCCTTAACAGGTAAAGAATGCACTTGTGAACCACCCAAAAAAAATCACACTCATAACTTGTAGTGATTTTTTAATGGGAAAAATGGAAAATAGGTAAACCAGGAGCGGGATCTTTTTCAATAAGGCAATGTCACATCTTTATTAGAAAACCCAATATAGAAAGTCTTATATGATTTAGGGGGCAGAGCGAGTCAATAACACCAATACTTGTTTAAGATGGCAACAGAAGGTGATGAAGATCTAATATATAACTGTAAGCAGCAAAAAAGAATTAGCCTAACAAAGATCAAGTGCGGGGAGAATTAATAAATATGAATATCTTTAGTAACACCCTGAAACCAATATAATTTGAATTAGACAACTGTAGGTAACGTTTTAGGATACTTCATTTGGTTATGATAAGTCATAAGTATCAAAGTATTAATGATTGGTTTTGTTTTTATAAATAATATATATGATATAAAAGAGAGGGTTAAGTAGTTGTGAGGAAGGGTATTGGGAATGATTCAAGGAAAATAACAAAAATGGAAAAGTTGGCATGAGGATAAACCAAATTTAGGAAGGGCCAAGGGTTTCCCTTTCATTTCTCACATTCACCTCAAACATTCTAGATCCAGAGAAAAGAGTGCTCAAGTAAGAATGGTGATTCTTGGGACTTGATTGGAGTTGGGAGGCATCCAACCACAAAAATCCAAGGTAATGAACTCTTGTCTCTAGAATCATTTTTTATCCTTTTGGATGATTTCATCAGCATACAAGGAGTGTGTTTTCAGAAGGTGTTATAGTAATGTTTATGATTTGTCAAACTTGATATATGATAGCCATAGGAAGAACACTTGCGTATTGTATGTTCCCGATTATATATGGTTATGTGTGAATAATAGTGAACAGCCCATTAATGTATTTGATCAGCCCACTACTCCAAATGATAGTCCCAATGAGTGGATAGTTTACCATAGAAAGAATAGAGGGGAAGGACATGTACAGGGTGGATATATGTGTAGCTAGTAATCACTGGTGGTAGAACATTATAGAGTGATGCAAGAGTGGGCGGGTGTGTTTTTTTGTTCTAGTATACTATGCTAGAAGCTTGGGAAAGAGGTCTCTTATTTGGCTGGTCCTCTCTGATTTGTATTATCCTTTTCATTCTCAGTTTAATGTTATATAATATTCTCCCACTAGCAATAACTAGCTACACATGTGCCTTAAAAAAAACTAGCTACCCCCATGTATCCATCCTACACGTCATTTACCCTCTATTCTTTCTGTGGTAAACTATCCACTCTTTGGGCTTATCATTTGGACTAGTGGGCTGATCAATACATTAATGGGCTGTTCTCTATCAGTGAACTTGTTGTGGCTTGATATTGATTTGCTCTATTGCTTGCATGATTAAAGAATGTATGGGTGTCCCCTGCAATATGCAGAAGTGGGTTACCTGCCACCCACAGAGCAACAACAAGAAACGCAGATGCGGGTGGTTGCCACCCACAGGGCAAAGTATTGTATGGTCAGATACATGAGAAATACTCAATAATATTGAAATGGCAAATAATTACTACTGAAATGAACAGTTATGAAATGTTCAATGATTTCAAATGAAAATTTTGGTTTAAGAATTGTGTGTACATCGTTCATCATACTGCTGTGCACATATAAGATAGGAAGTGCAAGTACAAGAAGTATTCTGACCTGAGTATAGCAGATCTTTTTTCCTCTAGTACTTTGCACAACTCATTCTTCAGCCATGCCACCTACAGAAAACAATATTGGAAATGAAAAGGTCATTACGAACTCAAACTGACAATAAGCAGCACAATACATAAATTTATATTAACAGAGTCTTTATATGCCTCCTGCATTGGTGTCAAAGTGGTAGTATATACCTGTTCTTGAAGATCGGGAAGAGAATTAATCTCGATGTCCCCTGACGTCCCCAAACATGACTCATCCGCATTAGAAGATGCGGAACTCATTCTTGATAATCCACCATTTGTCATTTTATTATCTGTTTTATTTTCTTTGAAACCATAGAGTTTGGATGCCAAACCCTGGGAATCTCTCCACGTGTTTAGTCCTTTTGATCTTTCCAAAAGAGCAGCTTCTACAGCTGGTCGGTGTTTATTTCTCAATTCTTGCAGTCTCTCTTCAGTTACATTTTGATAACCCATGCAAGCTGTAAAGACAAGTTGACTACTATCAAACGTTGATCCGGCTAATGATTGCAGCAGTGTAACAGCATCTCCAGCATCCTTTGTAGTAACTAATGCAGGTCCTACACAACTGAACAAACTTAAGTTGCAATTTATTAAAATGGTCTAAGAAAACTAAAATTAAAACAGAAGCTCACATATATATATTTCAATGCACATCAAGAACAAAGAAATAAAGAAGTAAAGAAAAAATACAGTACCATATAACTCCATTAAAGCAAGGGCTGTTCGAAAGAGCATAACACGGTTCCCTTGAAATAGCAGCACATCCCAGACGCGAAGAACTGAAGTACATGAACATGAGACAGTTATAAGCTAGAATATTAATTACATTTGTAATTGAACAATAAATGTATATGAATTATGAGTATTGAAGAACCAGACCACTTTCCCAAGGAAGCATATTCATAAATATTGACAGGAACCATGGTCCAGAGACCCAGGCTATCTGGACTCCTAGGTAATCTAGATGGTTAACTGCATTATGTTATCAAGAGATATCAGAAACTATGAAAATATTTCATTTTAAAATGAATATGAGAATATATATGATGTATGAAAAGGAACCTAATTTAGGAAACCTCTCGCGCACCAACTCCTCGAAAACAAGTTGATCAACCTAAGAAGAACAACAGTGCAATATTTAAAATGCTCCCTTTTTAATCGTCTTTATAGAAAAGTACATTTGGTGTACAGTCAAGGAAAAGGCATTATGATTTACCTGAGACTCTATCATTTCCTCTGAATAATATCCCTCAAAATAATCATCAAGAATACCCATTAAAGCCCTGAGAATTTAATGTAAGATGAGCATCTCAAAGCACATAAACGGTGTAGATATAAGCAAAAGGTTCAAACCCACCAGAAGGCATTTTCTTCTGGCATTAGAAGCAATAATAAGCCAGCAAAGAAATTCATGGCCTGCATGCAATCCAACATATTAACATTGTGGAGCACGTTAACACAATTACAAGAACAAGTATAACTAAAACATTATAACATTTGCCTACGTAATTCGTAAGGATATTTGCAAAATAAGTAATTAGTTGTTAGATAAGTTAAATGCTTACCTGGCAGTAGCCAACAGAGGGGTTATGCCGAGCATATGCCGTGAGTAAACGTCTCAAAGCATTTCTACCACCCTCGTCCAGAGCAGGATGACCTGGAAAAGTACGAGGCAAATCCTGTAGAAAGAAAGTTACAATATGCAGGATACAGAAATCATTTTCTTAAAGACAAAAAAAAGTAGATAGATTTATGCTCAAGTGAACTATTTAGGTGATTACCTTCTCAATTTGCCCTTTCCATTTTTCAGGTACATCTACAGAGTCAATCATTGACTTGTTTGCTTCATCTACTTCTGATTTTTGATTGTCCACATTGTTATCATTCCTTCCATCAGGATGTAGTAGAAGATTCTGATAATAATTCTTAATGTGGCGAGACTTGACACCCACAAAAGCTTGCCAGAGCTGCAATTACATTGTTTATAATAAAATATCCACGACCTAATACTGAAGAATGCTACACCAATTCTAGAACAAGAAGTGTAAGCGCATGACAGCCTACCTCTCCCCTAAGAGCCATTGGTACTCCCCCTTGGACAAGAAACTCCAATTCCTGTTTCCAAGGAATCGAAGATTCTTGGGAGACAGCAGCACCTGGAGTAGGGACGCCGACACCATCACTTGAAGGGACCTCCGGAATTGGGTCTGATTCTGACCTCTCCAAATCATAAAATTCATCCTCGGAGTCCTCTTCGGCCCCGGTATCGTCTTCTGTTTTTGTTGCATTAATCTTTTTCTTAACACGGGCATTCATCATGTCTTCAATGGCTCGAAGTGATGGCCTAATCTGAGTCCATATCTGGGCTTGATGAGTTTTTGGAGAAACTTCATCTTCTTGGGGTTCAGGTTTGTTTAAACTATCATTGCCAGGCTGCTCACTGCTACTCAAGTCATCATCTTCTGGGGTCTTTTCAGAGCCACCATCGGCCTTGTCTTCTTGTGCAGATGAGCCAATTACAGGCAACTGACCATTCTCTGACTGGCGTTCCAGAAAGTCTTTCCACCTATCTGAACGTTCCTCCTCTTCCTCCTAAAACCACGAACAATATAACAGTATTAGCAGGTTTTGCATTTAAAATGTCTGAATAAGTAATAACTAATAAGGTGGAGAGAGTAAAACCTTGTAGATACTTGCATATTCACGGTATCTCTGTACATGCTGAGGTCTCACTGCAAAACCGTAGGCATCTCTGTCCAACATAATTATATCACTAACTACACATCAACCATTACTTAGAGCAAATTTGAGTAATTAAAATTGGATAAAAGTACATATAGACATGTTGATTTTTGGTATCCATTCAGATAGCTACACCAAGATTGTTAAAACAGTAGTACTTGTTATTCTCTCTGCCTCATGAACCGCTGAAGTTTCCTTCTTGTAATGTCCCGTGGAGATAATGCAGGTTATATATGTGGTGATTTCGCCTATTTATCTAGTCACATTTAGCAAGATTCCTTTTCTTTCTTATTGTTGAAAGGTACTACGAACACCAATCAATAGACAAATCACAACCTGTTCGCCAAAAACTATGTTGCAGAATCCATGAAACTGATGGAGCATATAAAGTTTCATCTGCCACAATTTCTCTTAAAATAATGAAGTCCAACTGTTCGAAAGTATTTTAGCTCTAGTCTTCTAAAGTTAAAAGATAAATAGGTTGACATCAAAAAGGTAGTGTGCGACTCATATCTATATACCAAAAGAGGGATTCCAAAATCAAATTTTCAGTAACAACAAATAAGATCACCCCGATAAGCAATTGATACTAAAATGGCCAAATTCAATATTCATCGTAAAGTTAATTAAGTGGCCATAACATAATATTAAAAAAATATTTAAATTAGTTTATTGGTTAAGATGAAAACCCTTTCGATAAATTCCGTAACTTCCAATGTCACATTACTACATGATCACGGCATTACAGTACAGTGCTGGATTACATATGGATAAAACCAAAAACATGATAAATTAGACTAGCTATGGAAGTAGGATATATGGATCGAACATTAATCATGGAGAAAATAGTGGGAAATGAGAGCGAAATCAAAGACCCTAAGAAAAAGGAGTTGAAACAAGTAATACCTCTTATGTTCGAAAGCGACAAGAGGGGGATTCAAGATTTGTGGTTTGGCCTTCATAATCGGATATTTCTTCGGAGAAAACCGAAGTCCCACTTTTGAATTACTGCCGAAAACTGAATCAACGAGTCTATAGAGAGGTTAAGCTGCAGAAAAGCTGCTTCGATTGTGAGTGCGGCACAGTCTACTCTAGTCGGTAACTTGGATCAACTGCAGGTGAGAGAGATAGATGTGGGCATGGAGAAAATCACGTGAAAAAGCCGAAATTGTCGTCTCACGTTATGCACTGTGTGTCTGTGTTTGAAGAGGTGGATACATGTGCTGATGATTTCTTCACACGAAACTCGAGTCTGGGTCAAGTGGCTTTATGTATGTGTGTGTTTCTTCAGATCTAAAAAGCAAACTTTGGGGGGTCATTTCTTTGTTTTTCTAGTATTAATAATTTATCACTAACACTCTACTACGATTATTATTTTTTTACCATGGTTATTATTCTAGGTTTAAAACTAGTAAAAATAATACATTTTAGATTAGTTATTTAAATTGAATTATATATTATTTAATTTGATAATCATTTATTTTTAGCGATTTTAATAAATGTGTTTTTGTTATTTATACAAGATAACAGCATATTTTAGATTTAACAAAAATAAGTTAAAAAGTTACATAAAATAAAATTTAACATAAACTGCTTCCTTAGTATATGCCATCTTCTAATCTAACATCTTAATATAATATTAGAATAATGACATATATTAGGATCTACATACATAAATATCAAAAATAAAATAAAATAAGAAATACTTCGATTTTGTTGAACTCGATTTTCCTTCTAGCCCTCAATAATTTGATTTTTGGTTGATTGTTGACGAAGTAAATCACGGGAGGTAAAAATTAATCATATGAGATCTTTTCTTTAGTTGACAAATACGCAAACAGATTTTAAACAACACAATTTCTTAAAAGCTTTACAAAATATTTTGCTTGAAGGATTATAAAAATACAAGGGGATACCTTGTATTTACCACTTTATAGAAATGCTGCATTTGCCACTTTTACCAAAATACTCCTTTTTGTTCAAAACAGTAGTGACTGGCGACTCCCTTCGTGCCTAAATTTGCTTCTCTGTCGTCTCTAATCGTCGATGAGGAATAGGCATGTAGGTTGCATCTTTATGTAGATATGAACAATGTAGGTGATGAAGAAGGTTTTGTGAGGAAACGGCAAATTTATGTAGGTGATGAACCTAAACAAACAAAGCAGAATGAGATTTTATGTGTTATTGACCCATAAGTTGACGACCGTCGTCATAGAAGGTCTTTAGTGACGTAGGTTGCAATGTGCTTTTTTCTTTTAATGAATATTACTAGTGTTTTTCTAATTTAAATAATGTCTAAGATGATATTTCTTTAGTTGAATAAATTACATTAAAAAAACCATCATCATATACTATTTCGAAATTTATGTTACGATTGAGTAGGGGTTTTGTCCTTAATTTTCACCAAATTTATTTTTGAATAATGATAGTTATCGCGCGTTTATGATGGTTTACATTGATGTTTCACAATAGTCATTTTTACAATTGCAAATTAGAGTAGAGACGTGAAACATGATGATTGCATATTGTTCACGGTAAAAATGAAATACAACTAAACGAGTTTTGATATGAGTTAAAAGAAAAGGTGGTGTGGGGATTTAATGATAACTACATGTTATGTTCTAATTAACTACCAGTTTTATACGTTTCTCCTAATAAAAGAAAAAAATAAAACCATAAAATAGTAGTGTACAATTGTACATATCATAAACCTTTTAGAATATTCTAATCTCTATACATGTTTCACTGTTAAATCAGCTACCACCATCACCGGACACCACCACTGGCGGACACCGCCACAACCAACTAAGCACCACCGTCACATCCTCTCTCTCACCTCATTTTTCTCTCTTTATCCACCACACATTCAAACAAACCACTTCCACCAGACACCACCACAACCAACCGAGCACCGCTGCCATCGTCGCCCATGCACTTCTTCGTATCGTCCCAAACAACGTCGCCACCACCGGACACCACCACAACCACCTTTCTCACCTCCTTTCTCACTATCTCTACTCCACACCGTCATCACAAATGAAAAACAAGGTGAAAATCACATAAACCAATGTTCAAATACAAAATCAAACCTGCTATTCTTGAAATTAAACCTAGATGTGATTCAAACCATATCAATTACACACAAAATCAAACTTAGATATGAAACCCTAACCAAATTTGAAGTCAGATTTGAACGAGAGTCTACACATATTTTAGCCACACACACTCGATATAAAAACCTAACCAAACAAACTCGTGTCTAGGGGTGGTGGTTTTAGTGGGAGGAAAGTGATAAGAGAGATAGATATGAGATTCAGAGCGAGAGAATGGCATGTTTTTGGTGGTGAATTGGTGGCGGCGGCGAAGTGCATTAATGGTGGCGCCATTGTTGGCGAATGAAGAAAGAGATAGTATAGTGAGAGAGAATAAATGGCATAAATATGTGGGAGATATGAAGGAGAGAGAGTGTATGTCCTTTTTACTATATAAAATGATAAAATATTATTAAAAATTAAAAAATGATAGAAAGGCTTAAATACCCTTAAATTAATAGATTTGACTAATGACCAATTTAAAAAATGATTAAACTCACCATAAAATGGATTTTAAAGGAAAATATCCACCGCTTTTGTAGTTAAAGATTAAAGTGACAGAAATGACAAAGTTAAATGACCATTTGAACAATTAACTCTAATTTTTATCATAAACAACTTATATAACATATTAATGAAAGGTTGAAACTTCAAATTTTAAAATATTGTACATCCGACAGTCCATGTTTTAAATATTAAAAACACAAAATAAATTTCATCACAATCCGTTTGTTCACATGTTATAATAAAGTTTAATGTAAAGGATCTTTTTAACACAATCAATAGATCTAGAGCACATATGGTGTATCAAAATAGTTCTTTATTCCACAGTTAAATCTTTTCTTGTAAACCTCTATCTCCTATGATGAAAGAAAAATAAAAAATTTGACATAAAGCTTAAATAGAAAACTGTCAATACTCGTTCTTACCATGAACTTGACCACATTACAAAATGTAAAAAATAATAAAGTGAAATAATAGTAATAAGCGAAAAAAATACGAAAAAAACTCGTCACACACAATATCATATGTGGGGTTGTAAGATCGTAGGATGATATAGCTAGATATCCTAAGATTCTACTTACGATCATGAGTAAGATCATACCTATTTGCGATCCTAAATACGATCTTGCACGTTTTTTGTTGATAGGATCGTACAATTCTACGATTAAGATCGCAATTTTAATAACCATGTCTCATACATTAAAAGATAAGTTTTTAGAGTTCGATACCTTAAAAAGTTAGATATATAAAATAATAAAACGTGTAAAATTGCATATATTTGGATAAAGTAAATTATGAATTAATAGTTACTTGCATGTATACATCTTCTTAATGAAAGTTTATGACAACCGAATTCGAATGATAAAACTAGAAATTAACTCATGAAAACATATCTCTTTCCGTGTTATATATTTGCGTTTTCACTTTAACCCCTCAATTTATTATAAAATAATAAAAATGTAGCTTTTTATAAGTTTAATAACGAATCTGATATAAATTAAATGAAAATGATAGGATTTAATAATGGTTTGAGGTGAAGCCCTGAAACTAGACAAAACAAAACCACTATTTACTTATTTAGTGGTTGGCAGTGAATTTTTTACAAACCGTCACACTGCATGGAGGGTATTTAGTTTTAGAAACTAAAACAGAACCGTAGACAGCGGGTATCGTTGTGTGGGTACTCGAAGGGAGACGGATATCTACGGGTCAGATCATGGTTACCCTAAAATTTAGTTGTTTTTCATTTTTGTTGTTTTCAACAAGTTCAAATTCATAATGAAACAATAAACAATGATAGAAACAAGTCAACAACAATAAATAAATCACTGGCAGAAATCGAACAGATGAGAGCCTCATAGAAACAAAAAGACGTTAAGCTTGAAGTCGGCACTGTTGATCGATTTCAGTGTCTTCATGTTGAACTCTCGATCATTGCAGGCTTGTAAACTCTCGATGTCAAAGTTCAAAGAAGAATTGGGGGAGACGTGGGAGCTACTAAAGGTAAGTTAGGTAGTTTTGAGGAATTTAAATTTTCTAATGGCTTTTGTTATTTCATATTAACAAATATATATAAATAAGTTAAAAGCATGTGGGGCGGGACAGGTACGCAAATATCGAATTTTAAAACCTGAACCCGCTCCGTGTTCAACGGATACCCTATTTGTTGGGTTTTTCAAATTACGGATTTTACAAATATCGGTTTTTTCAGTTTTAATTCATGTGGGATAGGTCAGTTTCCTGTTTTTTTTACACCCCTAATACTATTTAAGCAGTAAGAAGTGGAGCAATCTAAACGAATTACATTGTTGACGGATTATATATACCATACAATTTGAGGAATTTTTTTTTTTGTCTTTTTCTACATTAAAAAGAAAAAATGGTTATATATCTAAAGTTTCAAATAAGATACATAAAGAAGTCTAGAATGAGTGGTAAGGGATGGCGCATATGTAGCTTGTGTCTTGGGTTTGATCCATGGCTCCTTCATTTTTTTTGTCTTTTTAACTTTTAAAAAATGTGATTTTGTAATGGACTTATAATATTTTATTATTTGCTATTAGTATATAGAATTTTTTTTTTGTTACATATTGCTATAACAGTATATTGTCAACTAAATTATTTATTTAGTATTATTTTTATAATACTATTGCTTAATATTTTGTCACACTACTTATACTTCAGCTCGTATTATTTTATTTGTTTTGTTGGTGCAATCGTTCCGATAATTTTATAAATTATTAATCTAAATGTTTTGATGATTACAAATTTATAATATTCA
>JAUEJL010036411.1:0-21145 GCA_032274825.1 Drosophyllum lusitanicum
AAATCAATTTAAGTCCTAGTTAAATTTGTTACTTATTTATTAGAACAATACTCAATCTCGCAAGAAGCAGGGTACATGGGGGGTAAGATATAGACGGTCATACATCTATCTACAGGTAAAGAGACTGCTTCCCAAGAGACCTCCTGCAAGGTTACTCATATAAATTACAATTAATTTATTTTCGTAATAATAAGTATATTTAAACTCATATATAAAGTTGTATTTTTTAAATTAATAAATTGAATTTACATTTACTTTAAAAATATAAAAATGAAAATAACTAAACTTACTTATTAGTACTACGGTGTCCCCTGGCGTATGCACTTTGAATAATTGAAGACAAAACGCAACTAGCCTCCACGACACACTAGTCCACAAAGAAACCAATCTTTTAAACGAGTTAACACAAAAATTCGTTCGTTTATAGTTTGTGTTCGTTTATTTGTTCGGCTAAAATTAAACGAATGAACACAAACACAATAATCCGTTCGTGTTCGTTTCTTTGTTCAGCTCAAGTTAGACGAATGAACACGAACACAATAACCCATTCGTTTATCCGTTTGTGCTCATTTCTTTGTTCGAATGTTCGGATAAAGTTAAACGAGCGAACACGAACAAGCCCCGTTCGTGTTCATTCAGTTCGTTTACAGCCCCAATCAGGCCCATTCCTCCCTAATCAGGGCAACATAAAATATCATATCCATTATGATCCATCGCATCCCATATCCGTTGATCAGTTGAAAACCACCATTGGTCTGCGCATTTCCAGCCCACCATCCACCATTGTAGGTGTTCAACACACCACCATTATCGGCTTTGCCTATCTAATCAACCATGTTTTTCTCGATGTTGCTCTTTCCCTCATTCGGGTGTGACACGGGATACAACACCACTTCAAGTCCCGTCCTCTGGCCTGACTACCCTCCTGGTACCTTGGCCACTAATTACTAGTTGTCCAATTACATCTTCTTTCCCTTCTTACTCATTGGTTTCACCTTCAACATCTTCTATCCCTATGGGTTTGGGTAAACCCTTGGTGATATGACTTATTACCTGTTTTTCTTTCAAGTCACTATGGTTTTATTAGGTCCGGATTTTGTATCTTTAAATTCATTTGAGTCGCTTGTCAAATCAAACTTGTTCATTTCTTCGACTACCGGGAAGAGGCATTGTAGCCCCATGCAACCGACGCCTCCTTTATAAACTCTTTTAGCTCTTCATGGTGCCTCACAACCGGTTCACCCTGCGCCATATATTCCTCAAATGCTGATCTCTCCATCTCTCTAAACAACTCTGATTATATATTTTTTTGGGTAGTGAATGGTAACCTATGGTGCCGCCATGAACAATACGCGACGATGAATACTACCATACGAATGGTATTGGTGATGAAAATTGCTGTCATGAGCAGGAACTTGTGTGAACAGTTCTTTTTAACTGATATGTGCCCAGAATTGTTGCTCTGATATTAATTTGATACGAACCGAATTGGTATTATATATGGATAGCCAAAAGATTGGAAAAATACAAAGGAAATAGTTCCTGTGTCATTTGAATGACACAGGTAATCGCCTTTGCCCAAAAGTCTTACTAATTCTCTCAGTACCCATTCTCTAGTTGTAATCAGTCTATTTATAATAATAAGCTAACTTGGTGGATAAGAAAAAACCCAAACAAGAGAGGTATATCAAATCCTAATCAAAGTGAAAGTAAATAATAATAAGTAAACTAATGACACATATAATCTTCCTTTTCCAAAAGTCTTACTAATTCTTTCAATACTCATTCTCTAGCTGTAACCAGTCTATTTGACACAGGTAATTTCTTTCATCCAAAGTCTTACTAATTCTCACAATACTCATTCTCTAGCTGTAATCAGTCTATTTATAATCATAATGTAACTTGGTGGGCAAGAAAAACCCCAACAGGAAAGTAAATCAAATCCTAATCAGGGGAAAGTAAATAATAATAAGTAATGACATCCTGTCCCAACCTTCCTATTCGTATCAGAACCCTACATATATGAAAAGCCAGAGTGTGAATGTTAGAAGTTTTTAGACCATAGACACATACATAAGATGTCCAAGTGTTTGGATCAATAAATGAGCCAAAGAATTTCAAAAGTCATCAGGCCACACCTACTTACCAATTTTCAAAACAAACACATGATTAAAATTATAGTTTTCTTAAATACTCGTACCAGTTCCTTCACGTCACTCATGTCCTCCAGAACACCGTTCCAAGTAGCAGAAATGTCTGAAAACATTCTGTCTGCATGGTCAAACTTGCCACCTTGTAATTGAATTGAAAGAGTAGTGAATGGCTCCACTCGCATGAGATAATACAATACCTGTCATAGAAAAGTAAATTGTATCTTTACACTTGCACTTCAAAATGCAAAAAGGATCATGATGTTAAAACAGATGGGAAAACTCTTACATAAATCATACAACAAACTTGCAAAACAACATTGTTCGGCCAATAGAAATAATATAAAATTTAAACCCTCTTTAAATAAGTTTGTCATGGTACTTCTCATTTATTTAGCCACCATACTGAAAACATCTTTTCCCACCTGCCTTACTTTCTGGACAAAAGGTAAATGAACCAGTTTCCCGTTGTTAAGATGATGTTATTGTAAAGACTCATTTAGGTCAAATCTCCCTGAAAGTTAGAAATTTTATCAAGATGTGCGACCAATGGGCAAAACTCAAAAGTGCCTATAGAAAGCAAAAAATAATGATTAAGAAGGTTGATGTAAAATTTTGGTTCATACATTGGAGATGCTCTTACTCTAGACAGACCTCATTAGTCCAGAAACTAGATTTACACAAAACATTGGAGAAAAAAAAAGAAATAAACCCTTAGTTTATAGTACAACGGCCATACAAATATTTTTCCTTCAATAGCTTATACAGTCATTATCCAAAATCCTAGTGCACATCCAAAGGACGATGTTGAGATGCCGAGTTACTATTGACCAATATGGGATGTAAGGTCAAATGGAAAATCCACATATGCATGCCAACTGTATATATACATGTATGCATCAATGCTTTCATACATATAAAAAGCAAAATGCATACTCCAGAAACAGTATGACAAGTCCATTTCAGTGCACATCTAAATCCTAGTTCTTTACAGTGATGAATATACCCGAATTGAAGAACCTGAAGTAACTGAATAAAACCTGAATTTCCAAAATAATAAAACATATATATTGCATCTTATTTCTTATATATAAATCATCCAGCAAAAAAAGAAAACTTCTGGAAATGGAAATTCATAAACAAGTTTTCGGAGAACCTACTGTCCCAGCACTCGAGTAATGTGAACCATAATGGAACTTCGGTATGACGGTATCGTTAAAGCTGTAGTATCTCTCCTGAAACTTTTTCAACCTGTCAACATTTAGTGCTCCAACAGGCTGCAATATTTTTGGGTCAATATATTAGTTTAAAATATGTGTAAGTTTAGAAATAAAAAAGCAAAGCGCTGCGACCTTTGATAAATCTCGGTAAGATGAGGGATTTGCAAGATCCAAATGCTTCGACTTGTAATCTGCTAGAATCCATGGGAAAACGGGGTACTACACGCAAGAATAAAGTTATTAACGTCTCCGTACATTTCAATAAGATAATTAAAAAGTTCATAATGATTATATTAACCTGGGTGATGTCGTTATAACTACGTCCAGCCAGCGTGTTAAGTTGCATTAGATATTCGAAGTTGCTGATCTGCAAAATTTGAAGTCGAATGCTGAATTTATAAACCTAAATTGACAAATTACACATTGGATACCCTATTTAATTATTTAGTTACCTCCCAGCGTGCCCAACGTTCCATAAGTTGAGTCCTTTTGAGAAGTTGTTCTGGTCGCTATGACAAAGATTAAAGCACAGTGATATAAATCCTCAAATACAGTAGGTCCTAGGATTATTGACTGGGTACCAAAATTAGTTTGTGAGTGAAACATACAGGTTCACAATTTTATGAAAAAAGTATGTATCTTGATGCCACTGCTGCTTCATTCATGTGGTGATTGTCGAATCTTTTAGAATTTGAAACATTCATGAAGCAAACAATGCAGGTCTTATTAGCAATTGAACCACGTAAAATTTCTACAACTTCATTCAGAATTGCTTGCCATCTTTTTATAGAGGTTTTTAATCAATAACTAACAGGTAGATACTTGAATAGAGAGTTCTTTTCGCTGATATTCAGTGAAGTCGTATTGGGAAATTAATAGTACAAAAAAATGTCCGTATCAGAGCCACAAGTATATTTTGGCATGAACTTAGTAGAATGCTTACCTTATGTGTAGTATATTTATGCAGTACATCAATTATTTTAGGAAAAAAACATTAAGCTATTCTATGATCCAATTCACATTTCCATGAACTTAGCATACCCTTCTTATTCTTTTTTTCTTACCAATTTGGTACACAAGTTAACTATGTCCAATATAGGATTTATTATTCAAAACACAGAAAGGAAAAAACCTGAGTCGCCAAGTATATATTGTTCAAATGAGAAGGACGTGCTTGAACAATGGCTCGGTATGCACTCCTCCTCCCCTCGGTAGTCTGCAGCAAGAAAATTGAACCAATTTATAAGCTGAAAGTTACCAATATGGTTGTCCAAGTAACATATAGAGATGATATTGTGATGGTAGATACCCCAAAGTCAAAGAAAAAGTTTGATCGGTCAACCATAAACAACTCCAGAGCACTTCTTCTTAGAAGATATCTGACACATCAGGTATAAGGGTGAGGCTAGCCAGGACCAACAAAGTATAGAGAAATATATTGCAAAAAGTCATAGAATGTGAATTGATCATCATCAAATACTTTTCCAGGTTATTAAAGTGGAAAATATATGAGAAACAACACCACAAGCAAAGAATCTTTCATCATGGAACTCATGGACCAGCACTTTATTTTGAAAGAAGTCATAAAATGCTTATAAATAATGAGCTATCAATCTGACCTCCTGCTATACACTTGAAGAAGAGAAGATAATAACCAACTTCGGTCCTTATCTTCAACTTTGCTTTCAGTTTTATGATCCAATCCGTCTTCGGGCATGTTGCCATCAGTTTTATTAAGTAGAAAGTTGACTTTTCTTGTTGTAATCTGGGAGGAGACAACAAATCTATGTTTAAGAACAGTCCAAGTAAATTTAAATACTAAATACATAACATATGTCTTAGTAAGTGTTGCAATTTCCAGGAGACAAGAAAATATAATAAATTCTCGCAGTAAATTGCAAATGAAAACCAAAGCTTACCTGAAATGTTCCTTGCCAAACCTTTAATGGTCGGACCATTGATGCAGAGAGCTCAAGAATAACCCTTTCATCATCTTCGCTGGGAATATAACCAGGGCCCACAGCTGTTGAACTTACAAAATCTTCATCATTCCCAACATGCGGTTTCGTAGAATCTTGCACTTGCAACGGCTGCTCTGCAGACCCAGATAACTTTGTTTGAATATTGTCTATCTGCCCTGTATCATCCTTCTTTCTCTCCATGCTAACAATATCATCTTGTTCATCGTCCTCATTTACTAATTCCATTGATATAGCTTCTGTTGGCAAAATAGAGGCCTTAGAAGGACTGACGGCGTTTTCTTTACCATGTTTGGGCTCCACAGGATCTTCATAATTTGCAGCAGCACCAAAATGATCCGATCCCTCAAAGTCCCTCCTCAAACATCTCCGCATCCTTGTAGAACTTTCCATATGATCTAGCTTCCAAAAGATCTACACACAGAAAATAAGTTTTAGATATGTAACCTCTTACACAGAAAGCAATTATAAACCTGTTTAAGGTTGTGAACATACTCGTTTAGGATTGTAAAGATTTTCACTAATAGGTCCGAATAGACATTTTGTCTCTATCAAGTAATGGATGAGTTTACGCCAGGCACGTATGCCAGTGCATGCACGATGCCGAGCAATGGAATTGACTTGAGCACGTCTATCAACCTGATAACAAGATTGGAATTTGATTCCATTCAAAGGATGTGTTATTTATAATTGATTATGTAATGCTGAATAATCATAATCAGCTGTAATAAAACAGGCTGTAGAAGATAGTTTTTGGACTGTTCCAAGTTGTAATAATCAGATAATTAGATGTTTGAGTGTTTGAAATATACAGATTTTTTAGAAATCATAATAAAAAATAGACATGTTTGAGGAAAAAATAGGGTTGATTTGTGACATGGAAATTAAAAAAAACTCAGGAGATTAGGTTAATATATGGGACAAACAAATAACTTTAATTTACTCTTGGACAATTAATTGATACGAACCCATCCCATACTAAGCTCGTATCATGCCATAAACCCAAGTGTAGAACTCACCCCCAAAAGCTAGCTTGTGGGGGGAGGGGACACCTAGACTTATAAGCCACCAACTTAATTAACTTTTGGGCCGACGTAGGATCATAACAATACCCCACGCTTGAAGGACCAACGTCCTCGTTGGTCACGGCTATGTTGGTCACGGTTGGCACCCCTCTTTTTGGGTCCAAGCCACCACTCCATAGGTCACGGCTACGTTGGTCACGGTTGACACCCTTCTTTTACGGGTCCAAGCCACCGCTCCGTAGGCCACCACTCCGAGTGTTGGAACCTTGCAAGATGAGGATGGCTCTGATACCAATTGATACGAACCCATCCCATACTAGGCTAGTATCATGCCATAAACCCAAGTCTAGAACTCACCCCCAAAAGCTAGCTTGTAGGGGGAGGGGACACCTAGACTTATAAGCCACCAACTTAATTTACTTTTTGGCCGATGTGGGATCATAATAGTATCATTCGAGATAGTATAAAACTAATCATTTGACCCCTAAATAATCAGATAATCAGATGCAAAAAGCAAGATTAGTTTATGAAAACAGTAACACAGTGGCAAATACCCTAACTGTTTTAAATGTAAGGAAGAACAGGTGCAAAGATACCTCAGACCTCTGCATGTTTCGGGCTAAAGCTAAACTTCCAACAAGAACAGCAATATATTTATAAGAAGTAGCATTAAAATCTTTCTTATAGACCGGTTTAATGTCAGTTGATGGCAAACATTCTGTCCAGGCGGATCCCATTGCTTCAGAAACATTCCATCTTTTAACACGGTCCATATCACTTCGATTCCGTCTCTGTGCAGCTGTGGCCATTGCCACTGCACTCAAACCTCTTCCAGATCCAATTTTTGCATTACGTTCAAGATCACGGGCAGCGGAGAGTGCTGCGGCTTTTGCAGAAGCCTTATCTTTTACAGCAGATGCTTTATTAATTACATCCATAGGTTCTCGAAAGCTAGAAAATGATTGAAGCTTTGGCTTTCTATCGATCGAGGAAGACTCGCGCTTTAGATGCACTGTTGTTGCAGGAGCAGCCGTTTCCCCTCCACCAGCACCTGCAGCAATCATTGCCAATGCCAATGCAGCAGGTGGAGATGCAAAAGCAGCAGCCCAACCAGGTGAAATCATAGCAAGAGCACCCTGATTGAATCAACTTCATGTGTCAAAGGTTTTATCAGAAAAAGGTGACTGTACAATAATTAGAGGTTCCAAGTGGATGAGGCAGGCGAGTTGTGTACAGGTCGAAACAGGTTTGCATTAAGGCAAGTCATTTTTAGTATGGGTCAAAACGGGCAGTGTTAGTCAGGTTGACCCACAAACACTTGAATGTCCAAAATTTTCAAATAACTAATGCATTAATTATAATCACATAAACACTATTATTTGAGCAATAATCTAAATCTTTTAATAAAACAGTTTAGCAGGCTGTATGCATTAAAATAGACTTTGGACAGCTTTCAACCCATTTGAAATCAAATGCAACACATCACCCATAAGCAACTGTCGAAATCATCACCTCTAATAGAAATTGTTATCAAAACCATTGTACTTTTCAAGATTTTTTAAGGATAATTTCAACCAAAAACCTTCTAAGTTGAATTATGTTTGTAACAGTTTTTAGAAGTTGCATGGTTTTTATAACAGTTTCTGGAGGTGATGGTTCTACTAATGACTTGTAAAGTCCAATGACCAAAAGACAAGCTACATTTTTCGGATAAGGAACGTGTTTTAAGCCCGAGAATAAATTTAAATCCTAGAATCAATATCTTATAAATAAGCTGCCAATTTAGTGGCTCAACCTCTATAGGCAGTGCATCACCAGACAGGGCCGGGTCATCAACAGCAAGAGGATTTAAACCATCTGTGGCAACAAGCTCATGAATTCCAGCTAAATAAGGTCGCCATCTCCTTAAAACAGACACAAATGGTGGCAAAATGGCTTCTAGATACTGTTTGCGAAGAGGGACTCTGTCACGGCTAACCGCATGCCACACCTGCAAATGTCATTTCATCAGATAACAAGAGAAGGATAAGCTAAATCTCCCTCTGTCCTTTGAAAATTGCAATGATTTCCTTTTCGAAACATCCTTGAGAATCGCATGATTTTCCTTTTTGTAAACTTTCCATGTTAAGATTACTTATTTACCCAGCTATCATCATTTTGAAGACTCCAGTGCTATTGATTTCGGTCCACAAGATTACTTTGTCTCCTTATTTGAAAGTATTTGGAATAGTTGATGATTTGTCTGGTATTTGCTTATACAATGGGTTGAATCAAAGCTTGCAACTTTCAAGGGAGGCAATGCATGAGAAAAACTTGAAAATTTTATATATGTCTCATGTGAGTTCAGAAGGAAAAAAACCTCAGAATATAAAACAGAAGATGCAACCAACACTCTCTGTCTTTTGGATTCAGAAATTGGCATGTTCAAGAGGGGTGAAAGCACGCTGTTCATAATCAGTGAAAAAGTTAGTTTACCCATCCAAGGAAAATGACTTCCAAAGTCAAATCAAGTATATATACATACAAAGAATCACTACAAGATCAAGATCATTTCTATAATAAACATGTACATATATACATTATAAGCGTAAATGCTTATAAGCGGCGACACTCAATTAAACAATCATCCATCAAAAGTATAACATTAATATTGACATCAATCCATAATATGATGTCAACACTAACAACAATTCACCACTCACATTCAATTGGCATCAACTAATGAAGACTCTAATCTTGATTAGTTAAATTCTTTTTACCTATCTAGCACATTAGTCAAAAAGAATCTGAGTGGATAAGGATTTCATTTGAACTAAAAGGGTGTGATTCAAAACATTTCTGACTAATTAAAAGCGGCCCAAAAAATCAACTTGTGCCTCACTTCAATCTATTGCCTCATGCACCACACTCCTCATAGGCTAGGGCCCGCGCCCCCACCTCATGAAGCTGGTGGGCCACAGTGAATGTTGGCCTAGATGTCAAAGTATTAGACTCATTTGCCGGTATCACATTTACCATTAGCAGTGGATCCACCTTGCTTCAAATGAGATCCAGAAAATTGGAAACGTGTTAATGAATGAGTGACAGTAAAGCAGGCATACCTCCACAATAATGCAGAACGAGGCTGCCTTGATGTGCGAGGACTGTTTTCCAAGGATGATGGAACACTTCCATCTTGCTCATGTGACCCTTTAAACGAGCCACCGTCAGCACTAACATTCCTCATAAGCATATTATTTTCACCATCATCTTCTTCCCTCATAGAGACAAGAATCATCCGAAGCATGCATAAAAAAGGTTGATCACTGTCTAACAACTGATAAAGTGCTGCCATGCCTCCCATCCCTGTACCAGAACCACCCCCAATACCAAGACCGCCACCAAGTCCAGACTCGTCCAATAGTAAAGCTTGTAGCATCGCAACACACTTATTAATTAAAGGGAGTTCAATCCAGTTACCATTTGAATCTTTCTCCAGAGAAGAATTCCAGGCCTCCCAGCCACTGCCGCCGCCACCAAAGTCGGATGCTTTTGAAGGAAGCCCGACCCCATACCATAATCGACTTCTGTATTTCCAACCCTCAGCTAAATCTAAAGCACAGCTGCCATATGATACAAAAGCACAAGAAACAGAGTCATAGGGTTCAGCTGCCGCAGCAGCTGTAAGGCGTTCCATCACTGTCGCTGAAATTTGCCCCTTAGTGTCAGCCATAGAAGCAAGCACCTTATCAAAAAAAATAGGACAACTTTAGAACTAAGGGTATCATGTTAATAGATACAAAGTGAAACTGTAGCCTATAGGGTGCTTGATAGAGGTGGCACAATGGACATGTCGGGTAAAAGGCCATATTTGGAAGCTTTTATTATGAGTCAGGTTGACCTACCAACATTTTTTGTCTATCTTCTGAATTTTATAAATAACTAATGCACTAAATATGATTATGAATGATATACTATTTAAACAAGGGTTTATATCATTATAGCCCATTGTACTATGACTACTATCCCAGTTTCATTGTTAAGTCCCTAAACCTTTTGTTTTGGGTACTGGTAAAGTGATAATGCCTCTACGTTTTGTCTTATTCAAACATAGATATTTTAGGGACCTAAGTGATAAAGTTGGAAAAGTATGATGGATTTTACTGATCTTAATCAAAAATTAAATACTAGTCCATTTTTATCAACTTATCCCTAAAATAAATATGCTTGAGTAAAAACAAAATAGGCATAGGGGTTTACCACAGTGAAAAGAGAAGTTAGGACTGAAGTGATAAAACTGGGAAAGTATGATCATGAATTAATAATCTGCATTATTAATAGAGCGATAGAAGGTTTTAAGCCTTTCAATCAATTTGAGCAACCTTTAGCCTGTTTGACCCAATTTTTATCAATAGAGCTTTCAAATTTTAGTTGTTTTTTCTAGTTTTACAGATTTGACCAACTGGAGATTAAACTGAACCTGGCTCGACCCACTTCCAGGTCTCTGTGACAAAATCACCACCTCTACTAAATGGTAATCGTGGAAGTAATTGTAAACGTACATCAAGGGGAAGGCTTCTAGAGTTGGTAGATGAAGACCGTGCCTCCAGCGGTTCTGGGATTTTGGGGAGATTTGTGCTGTTACCAATACGAACCACTGATGAAAGAGACGAATCAGAACCAGCTTGGACAAGGGAAAAACTAAAGAGTTTGCTTTGCAGGCGCAAATGATCTTCAACAAGCATTAACACCACGATTGCATTCTCCACCAAAGCCACAGAAAGTTGTGCAGCATTCTCTGCTTCTGCCTTAGAATTCTCTGGTGATAATCCATAAGCAGCCACACCAGCAGCTGCTGCAGCAATAACTTGAGTCTACACCCAAAAGAAAAGATGTTATTTCAACTCATATACAAAAAAATAAACAGAATGAGGATGAAAAGAAAGAAGTTCAAACATGTATGAAATTTGTGGTTACAAAATCAGGGGGGACAGAAAAGAAATATGAAGACAAGAAGTTCAAGATCGGGACATAGAAGTCCTACCTGAACCTGCAGCTCCCTAGCAGCAAAGTCCAGCAACCCACATAAAAGCCTTCTCTTAAAAATGGGCAATGATTCCTCACGTCTATCAAATTTATAAAACAAATTTATAAATAACTAAATGATTACATATTTCTATCTGTGAAGCAACAATGACTGAAACAAGTAGAAACTATAACAGTATTAGCTCCTGAACTTGATCTGGAACAATCTGATGTAACCCGGGACATGCCAAAAATCATGGTAGCTTTATAAGAGTTAGAAATAAATTACAGACACACACAAGCATTCTGTATATGTCACTGTTTAATCATGTGTGCATTCTAGTGAATGACAAACCTTTTACGCTGTTCTCCAGTGCTAGATCCACCCACCATTGAAAGCCATTCTGCACAATGAATTGTAGCTTCAATATCCTGTCAAAGAGAGGTATGACCAAACAATATAAATGAACAGATAGTGTTTAAAGGTTCAGACCACACTTGCTTCAATCAAATTTGAATAATAAAGGTGAACAGGAAGACAAGTGTTTAGCGGAAATAAATAGCACAGAGTGTTGACAAAAATAAAAACATTTCATTGCATCTGTAGACAGAGTTAACAAAAATGTTGAAAAAATATAGAACTATAAAAAGGAAAGATAGCAATTGATAAGCAAAATAAACACAAAAGAATCTAACCTATACCAGAAATATGGGTGCAAAAAACTTGAACATGAAATCAATGGAGAATTGGAGATTAACCTTCCAGTCCATAAAAACATTAACATTCCTCTTAATATACCACCTCTGACGGAAGAGATTAATCAACTAAAGGTGATTAAAAAGGGTAAGGATGTTATAATTTTGCCAAGCAAAGTAATTAACTATATGTGTGTCTGTAAAATGTAGCGGGTTAAAGATTTGCATTTCATATGTATAACAGTATAAGCAATGTATAATTTGAGAATTCTGATTTCAAGAATACACTATGACATCAGTGAAATGCAACAAGACATGAACTCGGGCATCTCACATACCTTAAAAGAGAAAACACAGAATCTTCTATTTCAAGTACGCTAACAAAGTACACAAGAACCACTCTTGAATGGGCAAAATTCTACAAATAACGCCCTCTTTCTCCCCAAAAGAATGCAACGTTTAACTTTGGTCAATAGTTAGATAGAAATCTTTGACTAATAACAAAACACCTTAAATTTCTCTCATAAGGGAAAAACGTTGCCTTTCTTTAGATGGAAGGAGTTCATGAGATTATCAGGTCACTTTCATACAAAAAACACATAGACGTTAACCTATTTTTTAGTACTACAGATCATGAACGGTTGCTAAAGTTATCAATCAATTGAAGTGTTCACTCAGGGCCTTTTAGTGGAGGCTTTTCAACACAAATTTGAAAATAGAGCAATGCTTCTAGAGTCATATTTGACCAATAAAGGTAAAAGATTAGGCAGATGCATATGCATCTTTAAAGAAAATGGTACATAATAGGAGATGCTTTCAGGGTGGAGAAGATGAAGGAGTTCAACCTTCCATCCATCCTTTTGACGCATGGAATGCTCTAACATGATAATTAGAAAATTGTGTATAAGGTCTTCAACATCTCTGAAGCTTGTTGAAGTGTGCTTCCCACATGTCTGTAAGAGTAAGCATGCAATTTTAGCATGTGAAAGGAATAAAGAATATGAACTATCTTTAAGAGGAATATGTTCCAAAATCCAAATTTGCTACACTTGAATCAGTTTTTTAAGGAAAAGAAAATTTTGGGTGGTGATAATTCAAAAAAGATTACCTCGTAATTGGAAATAAGAATTTCCAAGATCCATTCGGGCCATTCATCCATCTTAGTCAGCCTACTTCTATTTTCAGCATGACTGCAAGCCAAAATCAGAAGATCCTGAAATAGAAAGGAGAAATATAAACACTATAGATATTCAAAATCCGCAATCGTAAACAGGACAGGCAACAAAAATGAAACACTAGTACCTGCAGTGCTCGACACTGGAAGCTCTTTGGTGCATGTGGAAGTGAACTCAAAAGAACCAACAGAAGTTGTGAATGCTCAAAGCGATGTTGCGAGTCATAGAAGTTCAGACCCTCATCTGTTGTGGATGCATTTAACTGATACAAGAATGAATGTTTTTATTTTGTTCAGGGAATAGGTTTAAAGATACAGAATTCTACCTTATTTTCCAAATTCAATTTAGAAAGAAATTGATATACATGTTCAATGACAACATAATGACTGACGACTGCGGATGCATTTAGCTGATACAAGAAGATATTTTTGTTTTGTTAGCGGAGAAGGTTCAAAGATACAGAAATCAACCTTCCTTTCCAAATTGAATCTACATAGAAATTGATATAGACATTCGATGATGACATAATGACTTCACTTATGGACTGAGGAAACTTTCAATTGACCAATGATGACATAATTGATATGAAAAAAAACACTTTTGATTGCCCAATGATGATAATTTCCTATACATTTCTTATATTGTCAATATCCCCTCTATTCTCTTCAATAGTTTCGGAAAGACATTTGGAACACTGTTCTGAACTGCTACTAAAAGATGTTCAATACGTTCTTATGGTATATAACTATTGTAGAGTATCAGCATCACAAATTGTTTTCCTTTTGGCAGTTCTTTTAGAAAGAGCAATGTTTAGTCTACTTTCACTATAGATTAGGAAGAGGCCAGATCCCTTTATATGGAAAAAATTATATATCAATTTGGATAATAGGCCACCAAAGCATTCAACTCTTTTCTTTAAGGCCATCCATATATTGAAACTATTTATAGTCCACCATCCAGTTCCGTTTATGCCAAACCCAGCAAGGAAAACATGTTCAAATATTGTAATTGACAAAAATACCCAAGTTTTTAAACATTGAATTGTAGCTTTTTGGGTATCAAATTATCCACATGAGGGTACTTTTACCTTCTTAAACACTGTAAAAATGCATTTCCATCATCAGGCTTTTTTTTTTTTTTTTTGCTGAATGGTATATATGAAAGCCACTACATACTTGGGTGGCCTATAAAGTATTTTCAATATATGGGTGGCTTAATGTAAAAAGTTGAATACTTGGATGGCCTTCACAAACATTGTTCCAAATATCAAAGAATAATAGTCAACAAGGCCAGTTCCATGACTCCTAAAAAAGCAACCCTAGGGCACATAAGCCTCTTGAGGGTTGAGGGTTAGGGATGGAAGTCTTTCCCTTGCATTCTACAATGAGGTTGTTTTCATAACTCGAATCAATGAACCTTCAATAAGGAATTGTTTGGATGTGTTATTCAAATTGAATACCATGACTAGAAGAACCCGAACCGGGTAATAACATAATGTGCTACTTAAAGCTTGGGATGAATATGTAATCTTACATTTATTTCAATAATCAGCTTCTTATTGCTACTCCTTACATGATTACCCAACTCTAATCATTTTGACCTTATAAAATCAGAATACAGAATCGAAATCAATTTACCCAAACAATCAACAGATTACTGAAATGTCATATCGCAATAATCGGTTTATAGGCACATCCAAACACACTCTAACGAAGGAGTAACCTTACCAGGAAATTTTGTTATATATAAAAAATAAAGAAAAAAACACGTTGATGCCATTAGTTGCAGCACAAGGAAGTTAATTAGACATACCGAGGCACCCAATAAAGCCATGTAGGTGTTGCCAGTCATAAGCCTGTTTGGTGCTGCCTGAAACGCCTTTTGCAAAGCATAGCGTAGAAGTGAAACTTTATCTTCAAACATACTACCCCCTCCCTCAAGCAGACCATGAATGTTACGTGTTAATTCTTGAGGAGCATGAGATCCGGACTTGAGATGACCAGAGTTGACTAGAGCACCGAATAGACCAATTATTGCAACAACAATACCGTCACTTTTGTCAACATTGTAAACATTGTTCCTCGCATTGTCAGCACTGATAGAAAAACTTATACCTCCCAAGATTTTCTTTAATTGACTCTCAGAGAACGATCCCTTGCTTCCAGTGGTAATGGCACTAGTATGAGTCTCAGGTTCATTGGATGATAGTTCATTTTTAACTTTATCCAAGGGTACAATATTATCCCTGTTATTATTTTCCATAAGATCACCATCATTGGATTTGGATCCTGGGGATGTTACAGCTTCATCATTATTGACCGAAGGGTCTGGTATGTCACAATCTCCGACCTTTGCTTCCCGCTGCAATAGGACAAGAAGTGTTTCTATGCCACCACATGATATAAATGCCTCTGAAAATGTTTGAGCTCGAGAAGTGTTTGGTTGTACTACCAACCTATATAGAAGGTGCAATGCCCTTGCAACCTGAAAGTATACCAAATATCCTTACACATTGCAAATAAATGGCAAAAAAGAACCAAAAAACAATAAAACATCAATTTGACCTTGTAATGACAGGATTATTCATGTTGATGTCTCAAAAGAGACTTGAACCCACAAAAAATGAAGTAATATGGATGATAATAAACATAAAAATTAGAAAGAGTAACTGCTAGAAAGTGGTGCCAACAGCATGCTACATTACTACCATTTTAAAACTCTATTTTAATGATAAATAAACTGATGTACTGATGTCTCAAGAGTCAAGAGAGACTTGAACTTAACCAAATGTTATAGAGACCCACTAGGCCGATTAGTATAATCTTTTCAGGTATATATTGTGTGATATGACACTACCTGATTTGGTTGTGGAGAATCAACTAAGAAGCCAAGTAAACAACGAATATCATCCATCACCATTGAGGGAGGAGCTGCCACCACAAGAAGTTCAATAAGCACCAGAAGCTCATCAACTAAAGCATTCACTTCTCCAATTGGACGCATGGCTCCATTAAGAGAAAATGTATTCACTGAATCTTTTTCACGAATAGTCCAATAGCATCTCCTGCAGCCATCAAGAAGAGTCTGAATAGCTTTTGCATCACGCATCACAGATGACTCTGTGAAAACCATATCTGCTAAAGACGATAAAAGTTTCTTCTGTAAGCCATAGCTGCATAAGCTCCAAATTTTCAAATCCAGCAACAGCGTACTGAAAAGCTGCACTTTAAGTGCATAATTATTCTTCTGAGATTGGCATAAAGAAACAATTGCTGCAACAATTTCTTCATGAGCTACTCCATGCTTGGCAACCTCAAGTGAAGATAAAGTTTGGAGCAGGTAGGTTAAAATGATTGACAAAACCTCGGGCCCTCTAGTACGGCATAGTTCATTATTGTTACCGGGATGCTGGATTGCAAGTGATATAATCCTAAATATTGGGGCAGCAAGAGTTGTTGTAGAAAGTGACAAAGTGAGATCACCCTTTTCTGGTTCCAAGCTATCATTATCAACTTTGCTTACTACAAATGGAAGTAAGGACATTGGACCTCCATATGCCAAAGCCCACAAAGCTTCTGCAGGGCGCATTCTTGTAGCTACATGTACTTGTCCAAGAACCTCAGCAGGCCGTCTGAGCATTCCTGAAACAAAATTAACTGAATAAGGCACCAAATACAAATCTCGATTACATGCATAATACTTAAATGAGAAGTTACAGATGTGATATCAATTAATTATTACAACTCCTTTTTGTCCACATTGGGTTTTGGGTATTCGAATCTAGTACTTCACAAATGTAACTATGTACCACAGTACCAGTTGACTTAACTTTTAGATAACAAGATTTTCCTGTGGAATTTTATTTGTGAAGTTTAAGCATTTATCAGTTTATTACCTACACCAAAAAGATACTTTTAATTTTTGAAGCAGATATACGCCATCAATACCACACAAAAGCAATAGTGTCCTTTATAGGGTATCCCCAATAAAAGCAACATTATCAAAAAGTACCTCTTTCCCCTCAGTTGATTACTAATCACGCATGAACTACCATAAAAAAATTTGCCGCTACACTACAATATAAATTAACTAAAATAAGGATTCATGTATGCATGGATGTCATGGTATGTATGCGGTATGCCAATGCGGTCTTATCGTTATTCAAGAGCGTATCAAATGGCAAAAGATAATCAAGTACCCCCATTAAACCATGTGCTAGTCAAACATGCATTTACTTTAGGACATATGGATTACTTATTTGAAACTTACACATCATAACTGGAAGTTCATAAGAAATTTTGGGGTCGAATTGTAATCGAGTAAACATCTTCATCAGAGCTTAAAAAGGTGAAATGGGACGTGACTCAAGGGTATAACTATATTTAAAAAACACTTAGGCATGGAAAACTATAGAAAAATATATAGTTTAGAAACAAAAACATTATTCGTCAAAATCAATTATAGTTGAGAATATAAGAAATCTATAAACCTGCAGCACCAGAAGGAGAGGCATCTGGACAAAAGCGACCATTTAGTAGACTAGGATGATATAGAAGGTGTAGGCATCCTGCAATTTCTGCATCTAAACGAGCGCTTTCTTCTGAAACATGTTGCACATGGGAAAATGTCGCTAACCACGGTGACCCTGCGGCGTTACCAAATGAAGGAAGGGCATCTCCTCCTCTAGAAGCCAGCTTAGCCATTTTGTCAGGTCCAATTGGTTCCTTAAAGATATATACAGGTCCCATCTCAGCAAACAAAGGGCATTGGCGACGCCGTCTCTGCAAACCAGCCATTGTTGGAGGTGGGTTTGTCCCAATGCAGCAAAATGAAAGTGGCTTGGAGATTCGAGGAAATTCAAAAGGACGACTTTCATACAAGGTTCCATCTATGTATAATCTCAGTTCACTCTCTGCCTTACCAAGCAACCCTTGCTTGGAAGTATGCTCAAGACCAACAAAATACCAACATTGTGGCTTAAATGCATGGGTAAAATGCAAAGAAGCCTTCCTACCCTTCCCACTACCACTTTCAACCACCAAAAACTGAGCATGGAAATATGCCTCCATACCCTGATTGTCAGCAGATAAGAAGCTGAAAAGTCGAGGCATGTGTGCCATGCCTTCACCTGCTAGTGCACTTGCTGCTGCGGCAGCAGAGACAGCTGACGATTTCCCTGATTTTGCTGCTGCTGCCGCAGCAATCGCTGCTGCTGCAGTAGCTGTGTTTAAAGTGTCTGCAAATGATTCAATATAGATCCATGTTGCAAATGCATACCCATTAGGAAAGGGCCACCGACTCTCTCCTGGACCAAGCAAACCAGAGCTTTCACCATCGAATTCAAACGAAGTCATTGGACCCCTTGACTCTTTGCTGCCCATAGCCTTCTCCAAAGAGAGCATTAAACGAGGTGCCCATGAAGTATTGATTGTTCTTGTAATGGTGAAAAACCACCTATTCAAATCGGTTACACTAAGAGAATGTCCAGCTAAGCATTCGATGCAAGAGCATAAGGGATTTCCATCCCATTCCAATTGTTTAGTTGAATAAGCTTCATCAAGAAAAACCTTCTCGGCTGACTGCAAAAGAACCCCTAGCAAACCTGCCGAACAGCACATAGCTCTGTTTCTTGTACAAGCTTGCAATATAGCAAGCAATCCACGAACCATCCGTGTCCTAGGGGACATGAAACCCACACTATCTCCCAACCAAGGAAGCCACGGAATAAGCTCACCTGATACTACAGCAGCCCTAGAATTTAACATCACACTAGGCGGATTATTATCCTCTTCTTCCTCAAAAGATTCAACTCCACCCATCGTGGCAAGAAGTGAATCAACCACCAATAACGCAATGCTCTCTGCCTCTTCTCCATTACCAAAGTTTTCTACACCGCTTACAATATTCTTCAAACTTTCCATGGTTTCAGGCTTCCCCATGATAACAGAATCCACCAAATGCAAAAGCTCAGGTGAAACATTTGGCATGGGTTTTGGTTTAGGCTTTAGGGGTGAACCAATTGGGGAGTGACCATCATTCCCAAACGCAAACAAGGGGGACTCATAACTAGTTCGGGCAGATGACTGCTCAGAGAGATACAGTGATGGTCCTGATCCAAGGCTTGAGACGTTGCTATCCTGATGTACTTCATCAACTACTTGTGAAGAATCAGACTCGACAGGATCCCTTTTAACCGGAAACCCAAATGTCTCCTCATTTCCACTAGATGAGTTCCTTAGATTATCCAAATCCCCTACATTATCACTCTCATAATCCCCAACAACCTTCTCTTTATCTAATGATACCTGCTCAAAGATGCCATCATCCACGTACCTACTTTCAGAATCAACTCTTCCTATATCAAAGGCAATGTTAGCATTAACCATATTGATATGTCCTGAATCAGATGCTTCCATTCCTGAATCTACACCACTACCTCCACCTACTCGAACATGCGAATCACTCCCAGAAATTTCCACATGTTCTAATTTTTCTTCTTCTTCCTCCATAATATTACTGCTATTAGTTATCAATTAGGAAATCCTTATCGGTCACAGGAAAGAAGATTTGATCAGCGCCACCTACAGATCAAAAAAGTTCAGGAATCACTTTAATCAGGGGTATGTACAAGTGAACTTTACTCCAGCGATCTAACTGAAGTACAAAAAGAAGTTATAGATGTTCTAAAACAAGATCCAAAGACATACTTACGCTATCTCACACGCATTTCAGAAAATCATAACGTAACTATATCTTAAAACCCCAATTAGATTAACTAAGACAATGACGATAACAAAAAAGCATTTCCAATTGTCTCCCAATGCACTAAATCCGATATAAACATCGGCATAAAACTCTTCTACGGCATTTTGCATGAACCAGTAAGAAAAAAAGAGAGTGGAAACCAAAAACTTTACCTGATTTTGTTAAATGTTGATCAAGTGTTTTCGAGTGAGATCGATATCAATGTTGAGCAATAGCAGCTATATAGATCTATAATACTATGTTGATGCTGATGATTGATATAAATCGTGAATAGTTTTGAGGGTTTTACGGTTGTCTTGATACTTTAAGATATCAATTTCACCGAAGATGCCGGAAGAACAATGGAGTGATAACCTGATTCCGGCGATGTTGATACGACCGAGTTTAGATCATTGTCAACCCGCCTGTGTTTGTATTTGGGGCAATCTAGCCCCTCTACTCTGCTTGGGTTTTTCTGGGTCGCGGACTCACGGTATTGTAGTCCTTGTTTGTCTACTTAGCCCCTTGATTTAACATATGTTAATGAAAAATGTACATTAAAAATGTAACATTTTTTATTTGATACGTGAGTTTGTAAGAAAAGGAGGTCTAAATAGTAGCATCCTTGTTTTCATAAGTTCTAACAGTAGATTCACGCTTTGTTTTTTTAAGAAATGATTTATAAATAAATATAGTGTTATGTCGGTGTATATTTATATATTTCATATCCCGGTTGGATTAGATTGAGTAATGTTATTGTGTTGTGATTTATAAGTAGGGATGTTTAAAAAAATCAAAAAAATGAGAAACCGAACTTACCAATATAATTTGAAATAAAAAAACTAGGCAGAATTTCGTATATATCCTTATAAAAGTTTGTAATTACATAGATATCCTTATAAAACCTAATATTACTTTAATATCATTCTAAAACCTTAAAATTCTCATATATACCCAAATTATTATTTAAAATCACTTAATTAATTTTTATATTAAAAACCAATTATCTAATAACTTAAAGAATATGGAATTCCTATAATAACCCTCTTACAAGCTCAAGTTCATCTCTATGACTGATACCAAGCAAAACCCCCAACCCTAAAAAGGCTAAAACCCCAAAATCTTTCATCAAGAATTTGTCATCTATCCAAA
>JAUEJL010036522.1:0-21145 GCA_032274825.1 Drosophyllum lusitanicum
TAAGATTAAGGATTAAATCATATAACAAAAATTGTTTAAGGATTATAATGTTCATTATATAAGTTTAGTGGTTAAACCATTTTCAAATCTAAAGTTTAGGGAATAAAACATATTTTACCCATTTCAATAAAGTAGAGTTTTTTTTTTCACTGCCATCTATTAAAATAAAAATATGATTAATAAATAAATAAACTAATAAATAATTCGAACACACTTTTAATATTAGAAGAAACAAAATAGCTATGCACGTTTCTAATCTAAAGAATAATATATGTAGTAATTTTCTATGAATTAAAAATAGGATGATAATAAGTGGTTAGAAGTTAAAAGTCTGTGACCAATGCAGAAGAGGAATTTGAAGTTGGTCTATTAAAATATAAAGCATAACCTGTGTTAATTGATGTGCTTAGCTTCTTTGTGTGTATTAATGTTGGTATTACGTACTTTAACAATTAATGATTGGACTTTATGTAATGACCTAATTCAACACGCTTTCACCTTCAATTATGCAATTCATGTATAAATTAACATTATTTATAAGCAATCGTCTTTTTAAATATATAAAACTTCGAATACTAAATTAACATTTTATTAAATCAAGGAAATTAAAATAAGAAACAAAATAATATATATACTTTAACCGGGTCTTCTTAATATGTCCACAAAGTGTATAATTACATGACATAACACATACCTTTAACTAGAACAAACATGTGAATATAGAGTAATATGGTTTATTGGTTTTTTTAACAAGTAGTTCTCTAAATGATCATAACGGTGGGTTGGTGATAATATATAAATGAAAAGATGTCTCTGTTTTTCTTAATAGAAAACTGTTTGAAAAGTGATAACAAATCAATTATTTTACTTGGATGTTTGTTCGATTAGTAGACGTTTTATAATATCAATTATATTACACTCATTCACTCAATCGATCACTTATATCCTCGTAACCACCACCGCAGTTACCACCACCACGATGCATCACTGCCCGCCACTACCACCAATATTGCCCATTACCACCACCATCGGTACCCACACCGCTGCTACTGCCACCCACCATCGATCGTCACCACCACCCACCTCCGCCACCTCTCACTACCACCAGCACTACCATCACCAACGCTACCACCAGTCTGCCACCACCACCACCCATCACCTCCTGCCGCCACAAAGGAGGTGGTAACGTGTGGAGGTGTGTGGTGGCAGTGACGGTGTGTGGCAATGGTCAATGATGGTGCTTGCAGGCAGTAGTTTGGCTGTGAGGTTGATGATGGCAGGGTCAAGAGGTGGTTAACCAAAATTTAAAAATCGAATCATTGGCTTTAGAAATAGCTTAGTTAGTTTAAGTCAATTTTATCGGTTAAAATCAATTATGATTTGATTAATTGATTTTTGTATTCACCCCGCCACTGTAGACTGTAGTATTTACTAATTGGCTGATATTTTCATTTTTAAAATTTAAAAAGTAGTAAAAGTACTACAAACTACAACGATTGCAGCAGGTCCATACCTCAGTTTGGGCCGTTTGGTCCAGTACCCACAATAAGGAATTCAAAGTCCATAGTCCATAGTACAAAGTACTACAAACGAGTTAAGTAGGTCACTCCATACCTCAATTTTAGGGCATATGAATTATGAAGTAGTGAACAAAGTTGCAAATCCTGTAGCTTTCTTCTTTGTTTACATCCAAAAGGTTATCTGATGATCGAACTCAAGTAGTTCTTCGGTGCTCCAAACTCTGCATACACTAACCATGGGATCGCCCGTTGTAGTCTCTTTAAGTGTAAACCCTTGTCGTCTATCTCCAAAAATCTGCAACATTTCGTTGAGACATTTTAACAAACACCTGGTGGGTCAGTTATCTACTGATAACATATTCAAAACGACTCTGCAATGTCCACTGTCAAGGGCTACGGATCTTCACTCGTCAACTAACAAGACCCGTTTCGTTCAACCAGTCAGGAGCTCCTATTCAGAAACCACTGGCTCCTTATTTGATAACCATGTACTGAGCAATATCGAGAATTTCTCCCTTGATGCACTGAAAAAGACCCTTTTAGAGTTAAACCCAATTAGAGTTTTGAAATGGGTATTTCTAGGGTCTGTTGCAGTTGCTTCAGTTAAATGGGGGGTTAGTTCTGTACTGAGTCCTTTCTTTTGGATGTATTTCAGCTGGACGTGGGTGTTCTGGCCATGGTACATTGCAACTGGTCTTGCTATATACGGAATTTATGGTTTAACTAAGCACATTAAGGGTGAAGCTAGTGAAATTGAGCAACTTGCTATAGTAACTTCTGCATTTACATGGCTTACATTAGTCCCACCTGGTTATGCAAACGGGTTCCTAGAAGGATGGCCTTTTGTGTTCTTCTTTGTGTATCATTATTTCTTTTTCCTCAATGTTAGTATCCGTAAACGCCTGTATGGTGATTTCTATCCTCGGGAACATGATCCAAAGTGGGATATTAGGACTCCCATTTGGTACCGTGTTCTGTTTTGCATTGGAGTCATGGTTGGGCACTGGTTTGCAGCATTTGAAGCTCCTCAACTTCACTTAATTCCTGGAGGTTGGAGCAATCTAGGAATATGGGGATTGATACTATCAACTGTGTTTTTGCAATATCACTCCACATTGTATCTTGCAAAGTACTCAGAAAAAGTGGTGGTGCCCACTGCTGTTGTGCAGTTTGGGCCTTACCGTTGGATCAGGCACCCCATATATGCGTCTACTGGTCTTCTCTTCTTGACTTACTTCATTGCATTGCGTGCACCACTTAGCTCGCTTTTTATTGTTGCGATTTGCTTGATGTACTATGAGCAGAAGGCGAAATTAGAGGAGGCTTTAATGGTGGAGACTTTTGGAGATGGGTACACAGAATACATGAAAAAAGTTAGGTACAAGTTTATCCCTTTTGTTTATTAAAATCATCTCCATGTACATTATATTGTTAGACACAGTTAGTTGTGAAAACTTGTTTTGATCTTTTGTGAAAGAGAAGATGATTAGAAAGAGTGGACTTTTGTTCATTGATATTTGAATTAGAAAGTAAGGATTAAACTTGTAATGTTTTGCTTTTGTTTAACCCACATGTCTATGTACTCTCTTGAGTCTTGATTGAAAAAGCCTTAAATTGATAACACTAATACGTTGGATAATCAGTTGGTTGTTATATAATAATAATACTTCTTGAACTTGCAAAGAGGTTAAGGCTACATGCCAAGGCAGTGGTTGCCATGCAAATCAAGAGGCTAAGGCTAAGCACATGACACAATTAGTAGTATACCTCTGATGATCTTACTCAATTCCCATAAAGGGTCTTGGAAAAATAAGCATGGAACCGAGAGAGTTAGGTCCCTTCAATGAGGATGGCTGCTGAGTGCAATAATCCTGAAATTTATGTTTTCAGGATGGCCAGGGGGATGCTTAGGAAATGGCCTTGGGTAAAACCAGTTAGACCGCGTACATCTGAGCCAAAGGCTCGGCGCCCCCGGGGGGAGCCCTAACCGGGAAAAACTCGTTTTCAAAAAATCGATTTTCATAGGTATCCCAACCAGCATATGGTATGTACTTAAAAGTTGGCTCTAAGTCATGAAAGTGCATGTTGCCTCTTTCTGTTCAGTGGAAAGGTAGGCAGTACCTCTAGAAAAAATATTTGTTAATCAGAAAAGAATGTTTTCACAAACTAATGGTGGACTACCACCTGCATATCCCCTTGGTCTAGTATGGCATTGCCTATGACTAATAAGGCGGACACTGATCATAAGTAATAAATGAATGGTTGGGACAACCTACATACAGCATAATAAAACCCAATACATGGCTTGTTTCCACTTTCATTTAACAGGGCATTGTCTTGAAATATTTTCTTCATTGATAATTGCAACCTCTAGTATATCGTAGGGATCCTTCATGGATTTATGTCTATTATGTTGGGTATTAAATGATTGGATGCTAGAACATGACTATTTTGTATATATTGAACTCAAAAGCAGTGAAGAACCCATGTTTTACGTGGTTCTTTCAAAGGGAAGAGACCTAGTCAATGGCTGCAATAGGGACTCAATCTTATTATTAAGGTTTACAATTTCATAGGACTTGTGTTCATACAGACCAAGGTAGGCTAAAACTTGCAGATGACCAGGCTGATATTTCCAAATTTCCTTCCACGGGCAGCAAGGGGTGGCCACCTACTGACCTGACCTGGCAGTGTGACCCCTGGGTGACCTCGGACTCCTGCACCATAGTGGCGGTTCGTTCACTAGGTGATTTGTTCCCCCAGGGTAATAATATCACACAAACATGTTGCAACAATCTTTTGCTACAGCTCTGACTAACTCCACACTTAATATAGTTATCCTTTTAGCTTCTTTTACACCTACCAAATACATAAGAACGATCAATGTAACTTTGACTTAATGAGATTAACAATCACAAGTAAACTTAATTAGCCACGTTTATTTGACATTTTCAAAGATTGTATGTGCGTTGATTTGGAGGTTGTAATTAAATTTGCCATTTGAGGCATGGCTATCATGAAAGAAATTGATTAATATTGATGACTAAAGTAGTAGTAATCCTGAAGATCTTAGAAATATTAATCAAAACTCAAAATCAGTTCTAGCTCTAAAATGATAAATGATGTAGTTGGATGTATGCATATTTGCTTTTTAGTAAACTCATCACATCAGATTCTTTTCTTACCAGCTTTGATGTCTGCACATGGTTATGGGTTGTACGCCACTTGTACCTGCAGAATGAAAGATTTTTCATTCTGCAATGACTTATCTAACTTTTTTCTTTTCAACTATGTAGTTTACAAACCTATCCTCTGCTTACCTTGATTATGTTGCATGTGTTAGGCTCCTGTAGATACCCAGAATTTGGCAGCCTAAAGATACTAATCAGAACTGTTCTTTTATAGGATCAAGCTAAATAAAAATAGGACATTTACAAGCATTTGAGGTTCTTTATATGCTTTGTGTTTCTCTCATTTTGGTAAACTTGTTCCAAATGAGTCGATAATAAGATTGTTTGTGACTTCGATGATCTTTGCATCTAAGACATAACATACCCTTGGCAATTTATGTGACATTTGTTAGGTCTACTACTTGTCTTAAATTATTTATAGAATTCTTGGACCAAAATTATGTGTCAAGAGTTGAGAACTAGTCTGCGTCGCCCTATTCTATGCAGGCTAATTATCAAAGGATTATTGGAGAATCATTTTTGTGCCGTCTAATCAAGTGCAGAGTGCGGTCTTTATATCTGGTAAATTGAACAATAAAACAATTGGCAACAATGAAATCATGCGCATAGCCTCGTATCAATAGCTGTGCAGTTAGTCTCGGCGAGATCTTGGACATAGAGAAAATCTCGGTTGTAAATATCAAAACCGATAATCTCGCCAAGATTGGCCGAGATTTTCTTCTGTCCACTTTAATAGCCCATTTCTCAACTTAAGACCTAATTAGCACACCTTTCCTAACTTCTTTCGTTCTTGTACGAGCGACAAACAGATGCCTTCTTTCTTTTTTCTATATGATAGATCCCTCTTCTTTCTTCCTGTATGATTTTGACTTGGAGTCCTTGACCGATATTTGATTTTTGACTGAGATAACTGCATAGATCAATAGGTTATTAGGAACCATTAAGAGCTGATAACCCATAGAACAGCTGAAATCCACCTGTTTGGGCTTGTAGTTTATTGTGGATGACTGGATGGATATGCCCTTTTTGGGTTTTGGCCCAATAGAAAAAATCTAGTGAGCTACAAAGTTTACAAAGTTAATGTTCTTGCTTTGATAGTTCTTATAGCCTGCCTTTCCAGATCTTTTTTGTGATTATTTATGAGTGTGGATTGTTTTTGATGCCCCATTTTTTATAGTTCACTTGAATCACATTCATAGATGCTCTTCATAAGTCATCTACTCGCGTGCATTGCAGAAGAGTCAAATTAATAATAAATGTACTTTGAAAGTATTACTAGTTATTGAATTAAAAACCAGGAGTCAAGTATATTCATCAATGTTAGTAGACAGATTAATATTTTTATGAATTCTGGGTCCACCACAGGCGCAATATACCCTAATTAGTAATTCTGGGCCTTAAGTGCAAAGTTAAGCCTGGTTGTCACCACCAATTCTAATTGTTACTTGACATTTTTAGATATAGTCCTTGAACAGGTCCAGCTTGTAAGTGGCATTCATGGTCATTATATAAGACTGTTGTGAGTCACTGAGTCTGTTTGACATGGGCTGCTGGTGCAGCTTTAGCCATGTTGCAGTTACACACCCTCAAAATTTGAAATTTCAGGCAAACCAAAGATACCCTTTAGATAATGCTTCTTGTGGCAACCATTAATTTGCAAATACATCTGTCGCACTTTCATTGTTCCAGGTTTTGTGGATACTTGTGTTTTTCCTTTTAATTTTTCTGGTTCACTAGATGGATGTGACAATATTTGTTGGTCTATATTTTTTCTGCTGACCACAATTATTGACTGGTTTACTGAATTACAGCAGGAACAAGTGCTTCACAAACACACACACACCATTAGATCTTTTAGTTCTAGTAAATCTGCTCTGGAAACCACGAGTCATATCTCACTTACTTGAACCATTTCTCTTTGTAGGGTCTCTTGACTTTTGCTCTTAATTTCATGTTCAATTGTGTAGATCCAATTCACTGTAACATCAAGTCCACACGATCGAGTTTTATAAGTCTTAGAAGGCGACAGTAGGTCTCTTTCAATGTTTTGACTATATACATCAGATGGAAAAAAAACCACATCGACATTATTTATATGTGGACATGAGTCCCAAGTCTCTCTTTGTTGTTCACATCTTAGTTTCTGTGGTGTTTGCATAAGATATGTTTATCTCTTCATAATTCAACTTCAGTTGGCTGATGCATGCACTTGGGCTATGTGCATTCAGCATTGTTAAGAGTGAAGGTGACCTGGGTTGGGTGCACCTAAATGTCACAAAATGATCTGGTGTCTAACCACTTGGAGTGGTAATTTGTCTTGGCCCTAACCGATATCGAGCTTCATTGAAGCCTGATTGAGCTTGTCTGCACCTGGTTAACTTTTTGTAACAAAATACATCTAGGAAAAGAAGATAGACTTTAAAATGTATACCGACTAGTGTCTATGGAGAGAGTACAGATTTCATGCAACTCACCGTTTCTTTCTTGTTTGGAAATGTAAATATGAGTATTATCACGGTGACAATTCTCCCTATATAATGAAGATAAAAGGGTTTGATTGACATGTATAATAAACAGGGCGTTTTTGAGTTGACCCGTTTAATATTTATATTGATTTAATTATCAAACCATTATTCGTCCTAATTAAGTAATTATCAATACTATTACAATCCATATTGATACTTTTGTTTTGTGAAAACCTAAACAAGAAATCTCTCGATGTTAATTTCTTGATTTTTTGGTCGCGTATGTAATTTTTATCTTTGAACCCCTTGACTTGTTTACAATGCCCCAACTTGCTAATGATCCACCAACAACCTTCAAATGACCTGTCAAGACTCAATTAAATGGTTTATGTGGGGCGTTTTCGTGTTTCACATATACTGGTTAGTTTTTTTAATCCTAACACAAATAAATAAACGTGTCTTGGGATCAGGTCATGTGTATTTGACATGCTTCTATGCTAATCCCTAACATGCCAAGTTGCTAGCCTGAACACGACATGATTACCACCTCTGATCATTATGATTATGAGAGATGGAGAGGTATGTTGGAGTTGTTAACGGCACTAGCTTTTTGTCAAATCATCTCTTAATAACTTTTTCTGAGACAAATATACGTTTCTTATTTTACTTTCTTAAACAGAGACATATACACACATAAATCATGGAGAGTGTCTAGACCATTAAAAGAGGGGTGTGACTCTATCCTCATTGTAGGTAAACATACATGTTTTTCTTTTTACAAGATAAAGGAATTTGGTGATTGACAAAGACTTGTCCTTGGAGCATCAAAAACATAGGTCCATCCTATTTGACTTTAACAACGAGAAATTTATTCGAAGTTAGCGACGGTTTATGGTCCTGAAACCGGCTTCATTCGGTATCCCTATGATATGTCTAGCTAGTGTCGCTAACTTTGACGTACTTTATCTTTCAATACGAATACAACTCTTCAACTACCTTTTGAAACTCGTCATGATTTCATAATTCATTTCTATTTTATGATCAACGTGGGTTTCTTTGCAGGATAAAAGAGTAAATTGATAAGATGAAGAAAACTCGTGAAATACACTCTCTGTTCTGATGGGTCACACATTTCACAAGTGTATTTGACAAACCCTTCATACATCTTTTCAGTATTCTCATTGGTCTTATAGAAGGGGTTATTCTCAGGGGAACCCCATAGGAATCAAGTATGTTCTGATGGGACCATAAGCACTTGTAGAATAGTTTGGTATGGTAGAACATTCATGTCAAATAAGATACTTGTCAGTGATTTTTATGTGTACATGTATATCCATCTTAGGCTTGTAAGTTATCAATTCGGGTCATGTTCGTGTTAAATTGATCGTGTCATATGCGTATCATTTTCACCTAATTTAGTTTCGTGTCTGATTCAATTTGTGTCATCTTCATATTTGGTTTGGGTCATGTTTCGTGTCAACCCATTTTTTCTGAAAATATATTCAAGTTGTTTTTTGGACAAAAAAAGTGTTTATGGGTTGGGTTTCTTGTCGACTCTATTTCCATCACAGTCTTTTAGGGGTGAGCATGAAACCATTAAAACCGACCGAACCAATCCAACCGAGGCTAAATGGCCGGGTTGGTCGGTTTGAGACTTGTATGTCAAACCAGTGGTTTTGGATACGTGAAACCGACTTTAATAGTTTGGTTCATGGCTTTTGTTCGGAAATAATCTACATAATTGTTTAGTTTACGGTTTTTGTTAGAATATGCTGAGTGGGTGCTGGGTGGTAATGTGGTACCGCATGGGAGGCAGGAGCACCATTCCCTTCTCCAGCGAGGTGGTCGCGGGGTTGATGTCAGGGGTGGACCCAATATATTTGTTGACCGGTGACACCATATAATAACAAAAATAAAATTAATTTAAATTGAAGGTGTTGTTCGGGTTTCCAATTAATCGGATCGGGTTAAAGAGGTTTCAGTTGTTGTTCTGGTATTAGGGCCAAAATGTAAACAAAACATAATTTATATGAAGCTCTGTTAATTAAATTGCTATTTTTAAAATAAACTAAAGTATTTTAAAGGTATAAATCGAATGTTGAACTATATCTTATCAATTAAAAAAAAATCATTTTTCATTATATTATGGTGGTATCAAAAAATCACTTGTGGACCCCAAAATTTGACTGGTAGCATTGACTTGAAAACGTTAAAATTTTCCACTCCATCTGTAAAAGTGACTAGTGGTCTGTGCCACCAGTAATGTATGCCTAGGTCTTACGGTTGATGTATAAGGGTCGCCAAGCTCTTGGTTTTGTAGGTTTTGATTGCTTTATAATTAAGACAATTTGTAGTGATGGTCATGAAATGATGATGATGAGCTCGTCATCTTCATTTTCAATTCGTTGTCTGTTACGGGTTGTTCGTTGTTGGCTCGTCATTGAGAGGCTTGTCACCGTCGTGTTGGCTCGCCTATTTTTGATGTGCAAGGGTCCCAAGCTCTTGGTTTTGTAGGTTTTGACTGCTCTATAAGACAATTTGTAGTGATGGTCATGAAATGATGGTGATGAGCTTGTCATCGTCATTTCCAATGCGTCGTCTGTTATGGGTTATTCGTTGTTGGCTCGTCATTGTGAGGCTCTTCACCATTGTGACGAGTTACGGAGCTCGTTTCCATTTTCTTTTCTTTTTTAATTTTTTTCAACCAGTCATATTAATTTTAATTGATAATTTGTTGGCCCGGTAATGGTAGTGA
Organism: Drosophyllum lusitanicum; assembly: GCA_032274825.1. Taxonomy (NCBI): domain Eukaryota; kingdom Viridiplantae; phylum Streptophyta; class Magnoliopsida; order Caryophyllales; family Drosophyllaceae; genus Drosophyllum; species Drosophyllum lusitanicum. Next base: position 9,932 of record JAUEJL010036522.1, read on the forward strand.
TGATTTGAAGATTAGACATGCATGTTATAACTATGGCTGCTAGTCATGACTATGTCATAGGCTGAAAAGCTGATGTGATTGTCAATAATGCATGTCATAATTACGAGTGGTCTAAGAAAAACTCAATTATTTTTATATTTATTTAATTTATCTAGTTATTATTTTAGTTACAAAAATGAAAAAAAAAAATACAAAAATGAAAAAAAAATTAAATGTTGAAAAGTGATTGTTGAAAGATGGGAAGAGTTAGAGGAAGATATATGATATTTATGTGACAGAAAGAACATGAAAGGTGTGACTATTTATATGAAGGGTGTGCCTATTTATAATAGGGTTTATTTTTTTAAAATGTATTAAACTATATCCCAGATGTTTATGTGTGTATCCATTTTTTAAAAATGCTATTGTGTGTATCAATCTTTAAAAAAAATATGTTATTATATGTATTAAACTTCCTATTGTATGTACTAAACTTATACTCTTTTTTGTTTTTTTATGTAATCAAAATACATACAATAACAAAAAATTAAAAGTTCAATACACACAATAACATTTTTAGACGGTGGATACACACATTAACATTTGTGGTATACTTTAATACCTTTAAAAAAAGTAAACCCTTTATAATATTAATAGCATTTCCCCCCTTTAAATTACAACATTAATAAAGCCATATTTTATTATGAAATGTTATGTTTTTTTTAAAAGTTTTAATAAAGAAAACGTGTTGTAGTAAAGGTTCTCATGCATGATTCTCACATAAATACGTTACTCTCATGCATACAATTACAAGTCCGAAAAAAATATCTAGTGATTTGATATTTCCTATTTTCCTTATAACTTATTTTATCTTATTGCCGGATTTATATCATTAAAAGTCAACTTCATATATATATATATATATACCATTAAAATTGAAATGAAAGTTAAAATGAATAATAAAGGGAAAATATCATAGGATTTTTGTCACATATGAAGGGTTCATAGAATTGGTCTCCATCCATCGCCAGCTAATTAATAATACGATCCTTTACCAATTACTATAATTGTGCAAGAACAAGGATGAACGTGGCAATCTCGTGGGCACCTACTACTCTATCATCCTAGCTTTCCCCCTCGCTAGCTCGATCTACAAGCGTACAACTCCACATTGCACGTACCCGCAATACATACATGAATCATGATTGGGTATCCGCCTCGAGATCTCACGTACGGATCTCGTGACTTACGTTTTGGTCCCCGGCCATCATCCAAACAGACAGACAGAAAGCTACACATGCTTGCCTATGATTACATGCACCTCTTCTCCACTATTACAGGATCGAGGTGTTTATATAGATTACCTTGTTTTCCCACGGTTTAATTATGAGTTTTATTAAAATTCATATTTAAGTAATTTATAAGCTAACTTTTTCCGGTAATTTCACGTAAGATTATGTTACGAGATGACTTGAATTTAACGGTACGATTAGTACTAGAATCTAATTAAATAGGAAGAACGGCGTTACGTTAATTGCCGGATTTAATTATTTGTGAATTAAATCGCATGAAACACAAATGTGTCACGACGTGGGGATATTTTAGTTTAATTCAAATTACTTGGTACTTGTCTTATCCAATGATTTTAATTATAAATTGTTCTCTTGTTTACAGCCGAGTGATTTAATTAGTTTAGGATTTTCTAGTTTGTTTATTATAAATATGATAGTTAGGGTCGAGTCATATGTACATCTAAACAATTTTAGTTAATAAAAAAATCTCTGGTTCCTGCCCGTGAACGTAGGTCGTTACCCTGATGATCAAACCACGTTATATTATCGTGTTTGTTTATCTTATTTGTTATCCGCCTTGAAGGGTGTCTCGATCTTTACAAACGGTATCAGAGCCATGTTTACCTTGGCTCGCGCATTTGTTGATTGAAGATGTCATATTTGAAGTTTGATTTGGAGAAATTCAATGCCTCAAATGACTTCACGCCGTTGAAGGTAAAGATGAGGGCTCTTGTGGTTTAGCAGGGTTGCACGGTAGCATTAGAAGGTGAATATAACCTACCAAGGGATATGAAGGAGGACGTGAAAGAGACGGTCTAGCAAAAGCATATTCGGCGATTTTGCTATGTTTAACTGGTGAGGTATTGCGGGAGATGGTGGATCAAACATCGGCTGTTGGTCTGTGGAAGAATCTATGTGAGAAGTATCAGAAGAATACCCTCAAGAATAGGCTTTATTAGAAGCAAATGTTGTATACCCTCAGGATGTCAGAAGGCACCTAGGTAAAAGATCATATTGATAATTTTAATCGTATCATCCTTGATCTGAAGGCGGTAGATGTTAAAATTGAAGATGAAGATCTTGCCATGATTCTGGTGTGTTCACTGCCGAGTTTATACGAGAACTTTGTTGATACCATGCTATATGGTAGGTCAACAATTTCTGTTACAAAGGTGAATGATGCCTTATTGTCAAAGGAACTCAATCGCAGAGTTTCAGGTAATGAGGAGAAGTCCGGTTCTACCTTGTATGTGGGCAGAGGAAGAGCACAAGACAGAGAGGATGGTGTGGGTAGATTGCGTTCCAAGTCAAAATCCACGGAAAAGATAAATTCTTATCACTGTAAAGAGGTTGGTTACATCAAGAGAAACTGTCCTCAATGGAAAAGAGATACGAGTTTGTTTCATGGAGATAGTGACATAGGCAATGCTTTGAGTGTATGCACGAATAATCTTGCAGATACCTGAATCTTGGACACGGGTGCATCTCATCACATGGCGTATTCACTAGACTTGTTTATTTCATTCAAGGAATGAAATGGTAAAGTGAAGCTGGGGGACGATGGGATTCATTGTGTCATGACTAGTGGTATGATGTAGATCAAGATGCATGATGGAGTGGTTAGACGGATTAATTGCTGGTATGTCCTATATCTTCGGAAGAACATAATTTCCCTTTATACTTTGGCAAAGAATGGATATGAATATTCAAGTAAAGGGGATGGACTGAAGGTTTCCAAGGATGCTCGAGTGATAGTGCAGGGCAGGCTGCTATGTGGTATTTATGTTCTAAAAGACATTTCCGTGTTTGGAACATTGGCGGTACCGTCCTTGGAACGAAAAATTGACCTAACGAAGTCGAGACGACACGGGTGGAGTTGGTCTCCGGTGAAATCACGTGATGCGGTGTTGGACTTCATGACTCGAACAAGGAGGTAGTTTCTTAGGTGAAGTTGGTAGGAAAGAGACGGTTCTTTGGTGATCTCGTTGACGGTTGAAGAAAATTTAAGTCAAAGGGAAGATTGTTAGGATATGATTTGAATTTAGCGATACGACTGGAACAAGAATTTAATTAAATGGGAAGCTTGACGTTAAGTAAATTGGATTTAGTTATTTCTGAATTAAATTGCATGAAACACAAATGTGTCACGACGTGGGGACATTTGAGTGTAATTCAAATTAGTTGGTACTTATCTCATCCAGTGATTTGAATTATGTATTGTTATCTTGTTTACAGCCGAGTGGTTTAATTAATTTAGGATTTTCTAGTTTGTTTATTATAAATATGGTAGCTAAGGTTGAGTCATATAGACATCTAAACACTTTCAGTTAATAAAGAAATCTATAGTTTCTGTCCGTAAACGTAGGTCGTTACCCTGACGACCGAACCATATTATATCATTGTGTTTGTTTATCTTGTTTCTTATCTGCATGCTTTTAACGCTTGAAGAGTGTCTCATTTCTTACAAATTAATTATAAGCTTAAGCTTAATTAATTGTCTCGTTTTTGCAATAAAAAAGATTGATCGACTTAGGGGAGAAATAGGGCTATCATTAGAAACTAATTGATACACAAAGGCCGTATACTTTAACAATTACCGCTAGAACCATGTTTGCATTATTGTAGTGTTCCAACAACAATACCCAATTCGCAATAGCAGAGAATGAAGTAAGTAAGATGTAGAAAGTCAAATCTTGTACGTAAAAAGACTAATTTTTGAAAGATTTTCAGTTTAAAAAGAAACGCGACCCGTATTCATGTCGTGTTAATAAGTAATTGATGAATTAAAAGTTGTAAATGTTGCCCGGCCTCTTCTTAGAACTAGCTTGATGATTTCTTGATTACTCTACCTTTTTTTAAGCACTACACTCCGTAAAGTACTTTATGCATAAAACGTTGTACAAATGACATGCACGCAAAGCCACACAAACATTATCAAAAAGAAAACGACGTTAGGAGATCGAATCCCAAAAGACAAGCTAGCTAGCTAGGTTACACATGTTAATTTATTGAATGATTTCATGGACTTTAATTTTGTTTCTGCTCATATATATATAATTCACAAGTGACATTAACATTGGGCCGTACCAAAGTGACCACAAATTAATCAAAGGACCCCGGCCTACGTTAATTAATTAATAATAATTGTCTCTGACGTACTGTTTTCTTTTTCGTAATTACGTACACCATTTTTACAAGGATTATATATGTACATCGATCATTTTATAAATACTAAATAAATAAACACGTGTAATGTAAAATTAAGGGTACAAAGTTAGACCCCTAAAAACGACACATTCGATCATCGATCAACACTTTTGTTAATTAGTTGACATTCTTAATTAATTAACAGGATAGACTTTGATCGGTAAGCCGTCTTGCGGTACAGGAAACGGTCCGTATTGTATACCGTCTTCTCCCGTTACTTCCCATCTACATATATGCAGTACAATATAAAGGATTAGTTAAGTACTCTGCTGTTAAAAGTATTTGCATTCCGAAAATTTATATAACACATTGGAAAGTTGCATGCAACACTTCTAAGTACAATCCCTACTGTGTAAAGTACAACTCATATGAAAACAATAATTTAATTTCTAAGGACCATGCCTATATGTATATGGGAATCATGTTGTGAGAATAGGTTAAAAAGGAATCACGTTTCAATGTTACATGTCCATGACGTGTGGACGCTTGGATGCATGCCACGTTTACACATGGATCGCTGGCTTGCTAGCAGGCAGGCATTTTTCCTAAATTTTACATGTGATCGACTTGGAGTATTCCCAGTAATAAGTGTTAGTAGTAACAAGTGTTATTGTTGTTACGTAACTTTTATATAATAGCTAAACAATTATTTAGTATTTACCTGAGGGTGGTGGTGAGGTGATGAATAAAGACGAGCATCTCAAGCTTAGCGAGTTCACTCCCAGGACATGAGTGGGCCCCATTCCCGAATGGCATATACGTGTTTGGCTGAGGTGCAACCTACACACAAACGGTCTCAGGTGCGTCAGGGTCGTGTATATATATAGAAACCACATATATAATGATTCAGATTCAGATCCAGATCTATATATATGTATACGTAGGGGTGAGATCGGTTCAAAAACCGGACCGAACCGAAAAAGACCGGACCGGACCGAAACCCGAAATCTATAAAAAACTAGGACCGAAGACCGGACCGACCAGTCTCGGTCCAGTCAGGTCCGGTTAGTCGGTTTTTTCGGTCTATTGGTTGTTTTATACACTATAATAAACAAAACCGGACCGGACCTAACCGAACCGAAACCCGAAATCTATAAAAATCAAGGACCAAAGACCAGACCGACCAGTTCCGGTCCGAACAGGTCTCGGTCTGGTTCGGTCCGATTCATCGGTTTTTCGATCTATCGGGTCACATGCTCACCCCTAATATATATAATTCTATTATTTAAAAACTAATTACTTAATTTTTATATTTAGAACTAATAATAATCTGAAAACTAAACAAGATTTTGTGTTACTATATTACCCCTCCTTATCAATAAAAAAAATCATCTAATTGTTTGCTTTTCTCACACCCGATGAAGCCTAAACTTATATTCTTCATTGTTAGAATCAGGGATTAAAATAATAAAAATTTGAATAATTTCTTAGATCGTGTATGCAACACTTTTCGAAATCTGTAATTCGACACTATGCCTGAGGTATCACGAATTTCGATATAGGATAATCTAAGAAATTGATTTGAATTAAAGGCTTAATTCAAATCACAAAACACAAAATACCTTTGTTTGATTTGCATTGACCATCAACATTCATTGTCTAACATTGTAGATTGATCGATTCACACAAAATCATAAAAGAGTTCATTCAATTACGCATTCTCAATCAAGAAACCAAGCATCATATATGGAACACAAAAGGGTTTTAAGGTTACAAGATTCGTTCTTGTAATTGAAACATAAGTACCTACGCTACCCACCTTAATTAAGATAATACTTGGTCTTAATTGGCTTCTTTCCCACAGTGAATGCAAACACTTTTTTCTACATTTGTAGCAATTAATTAATTTGTTTGAATGCAAAGTTGCAAACACTTTATATCAAGAATGTTTGGATCAAGGTTGAAATCTTTTATACTAGATTATGTTAGGATACTCCTGTGATGAAAGACCTTATCTTCATTAACCACCAATAATATCTTAAAATATGTAAATTGTTTATTACTTGTGACAACTTTATCTTATAAGATACGACAGACTTCAATTCATCAAAAAAATTAATTTGTGACTAGTAACTTAACCATGGTCATGCAATTTTACATTCCAAGAGTAAGTATTTAAAGAACTTATTAAGTTCATATTGATTAATATTTAAAAGATTGTAATTTGTAATTTCAAATACTAAAATTGTTATCAACATAAAATTTACAAATAATATTTTTTTATAAAATACAGTCTTAATTGCACTAATATACATGTATATCTTAAAGGTTGTAGTTTGATACTAATTACGACAGAATGTTTTCGACATTCAGGATAAAGAAAACGGCAGAGGAAGGTAATTTTGGAATTGGTAGCTGGCTTTGAGGTTTTTTAACTTTGTAATCATGACATCAAGTTGTCTTTTGTTCGTTGAATCCCTAGCACTAATGAATCTCTTTGGGAAGAAAAGAATGCAGGACCATAACTATAATTAGACACTTCGTCTTTATTATTCCACTAGCTAGTATAAAATTCTTTCTCCTAGCTCTAGTTGCCCAAATAAACCTAAAATCTGGTTAAAATGCTTGAGTGTGCACCAAAATTGTTTTACTGCACATATGGGTTGTATTAGGACTAAGATAGGCAAATACATCTCCAATTGTCTCCATCTAAAGTTTTGATCGCCTCCATCTCATCTTCTACTATGATATTTGCCCCAATAAATTTTAATGCATCTAGATGTAATGGTATGTTCTAGTGCATCTCATTGTTCGCATCATTCGCATTCTACAAATGTTTGTATTGGAACTCTGCCCTATATTATATATATATATAGAGAGAGGTAGGATCAAATGAGAACACCTCTTAATGTGAGAACTTGGAGAACAGTTTATAGCCCTTGAATGATCTTTATTTAATGGCTGAGATTAATCTTGGTTAATTAAGGTATGTTAAATTTTAATGATTTGATTTACTTAAGGTAGGTTGATTTTAGATCTCTCATTTATTTAATTAAATGATTGGTCTACAAGTGTTCTCACTGTTCTCCATTTAAACATGTGTTCTCACCGGATCCCTCCTATATATATATATATATTATATATATAACCAAAAACGGGTATAAACGAAAAAAATAGATATGCACGTTCAGCGACAGATTTATGACGGATGTGAATATTGTGACAGAAATAATTTGTCAAGAATAAGCCGACACAAATCCGTTGCAAAACGTAACATACGCAAATATGACACAAACTGCCCCCATGCAAATCCAACGCAAACTTCTGTCGCAAATCTGTTACAAGGAAATTAATTAGCAAGGAGCCTCTATGGGACCAATGTTTACCATCGAAAATCCGCCACAAAGGTCTTTAAGGACCCTTTGTAGTGCACTAGGGTGTCAATCGGGCCAACCCATTGGGTTTTGGATTAATCAGTTTTAATTTTAAAAAATAAACTTCATGCGAAACTCAAATCTATTAAGATTCAGGTTCGGGTCGATTGGATTTCAGTTTATAGGGTCGGGTTAAAATCAAACGAATAATCCAACCAACCCGATTCAAGTTCGGGTTATTCGGCTAGGGTTATTCGTGTTTTAGATGAGTTGTTGGGTTACCTGATTTATAATTATATTATACATTTCGAGTGATTGGCAGGAAAAAATATTCGGTTTATTTCGACCCGAAAACCTGAATAACATGAACCTTATTTGATTCGGTCACTGGCGAGGTATAATTTTAATACCTCAAAACCGAGTAACCAGACGGAACAACATCCCTAGGTGATTATTAGGTGATGAAATTACATTCAAATTCCAATTCCTAATTATATAATATATAACCAAACACATAGAGTAGGCAAGAAATTCCTAATTTCTTCCAATTCTAATTCCTTCGATAGAAAAACATTTCATTTCCTCATATTTCTTATAAGGTATTATAAGTTATAACTATGAATATTTTATTTATGAATCACTTAAGCTAATGCAACAGAAGTCATATATAACATATTCAGTTATGATTTCAAGTGATCCATATAAACCGTTAAAAAAAGAACAAGTACGTGATCCATATTAGATAAAATAATGTATTTAGTTCCAAATAATTATTCTTCATTGTACAATAAATGTAATTACATAATTAATTCCAACGTCATAAATCATTAGTGAAAATAAATTCTCTGGATTAGACTTTTGTATTCCATTCTTAGAAAAATCAACTAAATATGTATTTATAATTATACTTTTTAGAATAAACTAATTAACACAACCTTTTTTAAATTATACGATAGACACTGTATTCTTTAACACGTAATAAGCTATCTTTCGATATATGGCACCTTTCAAGAACCCATACACTCTTTCTTCATCCTCCATAAACACCTATCTCCATCTCAAACTATCATATCTTACTGCACATATATAATTATATACATATACTATACATACGCAATATATACATCTATATATATAGCCAACCTAGATATCATATAAACATACCACCCCTAGCTCTTCAAAAACACCCAAGAAAACACACACACCTAGACTCATTTTGAAGTTTAGAATTTGGGTTTTTATTCGCTAGTTTTATAATGAAGACCCTTTTTTCTGCTTGCAAACATGAAGCAGTTCCATCTGTAAGTTTTCCAGGTGGGATTAATATGGAGACCTTTTTACCACGAAGTCATAAAGATAAAGTAGTGATAGTCATGGGAGCTACCGGGACCGGAAAATCAAGGCTTTCGATCGATATAGCGACGAAATTCCCAGCCGAAATAGTGAATAGCGACAAGATGCAGGTTTATAAAGGTCTTGATATCGCGACAAACAAAGTCACAGACGCCGAGTGTCGCGGGATCACCCACCATCTTCTTGGATTCGTCGATCCGATCGTTGATTTCACCGCCGATGATTTCCAACACGAAGCTTCAATCGTGGTCGAATCCATCGTCGCTAAGGACCGCCTTCCGATCATAGCCGGAGGGTCAAATTCATACATAAAGGCGCTAGTTCATGATAATATTGAGTTCCAATCAAGATATAGTTGTTGCTTCTTATGGGTTGATGTCTCCTTGCCTGTTCTTCAATCTTTCGTGTCGAAACGAGTGGATCGCATGGTTCGATCGGGTCTAATCGATGAAGTTCGAAGATTTCATGACCCGAATTCGACAAATTCAATTGGGCTTCGACGAGCGATCGGTGTTCCGGAGCTCGATAATTACTTTAGGAATGAAAACATGGAGAATCTTAAAGAAGCAATTGATAAGATTAAAGTTAATACTTGCAAATTAGCCACAAGACAGTTGCAAAATATTCTAAGGCTTCAAAATCAACTAGAGTGGCATATGCATCACCTTGATGCCACTGAAGCTTTTCTTAAACATGGATTAGAGGCTGATGAAGCATGGGAAAGACTTGTAGCTAGACCAAGCAGTTTGATTGTTGGAGATTTTCTTTGTGAAGAAAATCAAGATTCTGCTCATAAGTTTCCAAAAGTATTGACAAAAACCTCTGTCATCAGAGCACCACCAACCACCACCGCAGTCAACGCCATCACCGCCGTGGCACGCTAGTGTTTCTTCACGGCCCACATATGAACTAAAGTCCATAAGTGGTGGCCGGTGGGACTCACATAAGGAATGAGAATATATTCACTTCAAAAAGGATAACAAGTCATGTAACTATTGATTGAGATTCTCTTCAAGTTGTAATAGTCTACAGCCATGTTTTCTTATAAACATGAAAGTGACATCTTTACTTTAGATCAAAATCGGGTCCACTGTAGAGGTTGTCTCTCATGTTTGTGAAAAAACAGTCGGACTACAACATAAGAGGATCTAGAATACCAAAAATTAAAGATTTTAAATAGGAGGAATTGAATACATGCATGCATTATCGACTTTCTTGTGAATGGGATCAAAGCTATGATATATGGTTCATATGTGCAGCCGGTGACTATGAGTCTATGAACATAAGAATCTTGAGTTTAATTTATGCTTTTTTGGAGAACCCACATGGACTCTTCGCAAAGGTGAAAGGTTGAAACTTTGTAGTAGATTCGAGTTAGTTAAAGAGAGTACTAAAGTTTGGTTGCCGTGCAGTTGGAAGCACTTTAATTAGAGATCCGGGCTGGGGCCACCAGCTAAAGAGGTTAAAACAGGGGTAGCTATCAAACAGTGATGTGATTGGCAAAGAACCCTATTTCATCTCAAGTATTTGAGAATTGCATGTGTTGTACATCTTCATTTATCTTTAGCAGGGGTGTTAATTTAATTCTGTTCTCGGTTTAATAGATTTATCGGTTCCATTGAATTGAAATTTAGAAATATTTTAACCCGTCGTAATCCAAATTATAAGTAGCTTAAACCAAACCAATCCTACCGAATTAACAATCGGTTTAATCGTTTTGGGCCATAAAACCAGATTAACGATATACTAAGAAAAACCTGAATTTTTATATTTTAATTATTATTTTGAGGTACGATCACATTCGTAATATATTACATATAGATTGTTATAAACATATAAATCAAAGTAACAAAGAATGTTCTTGGAAACTAGTGAAAAAGGTTATTTTTTTTAACTATAAGTTGTTATTACATTTTGTTATTTGTTTCTTATGAATGTAATTAAAATCGTGATTTAATACACGAGCCATTACACAATTTTTCTTTAGATAAAGCGTAGGCTTTGCTATAACGGTGTAGATAAAGGAAGAAATCTCAAATTACTATGTTTAATAACTCTAATTCAAGTGA
>JAUEJL010036633.1:0-33339 GCA_032274825.1 Drosophyllum lusitanicum
TATATTCTTTTTTCTTCTCTTTTCCCCTCCTATTATATAACACTTCACCCACACATTTTTTACACCACACTTTCTACTATCTTCTATACACATTTCTTCATTCATCCAACTCTCATATTTAAAAAAAAAACATGGACAAGGGGAAACAAAAGCAAGGTTTCAAAACCCCACGTCGGTTATCAAAATCACAAGGCATGAGCTCGTAACTTTTTTAATTCGAAATTATGTAATGAAATTTATGAAATATTATTAATTATTTTATATTTTAGTGTCTTTAAAATATTTGAATTGTTTAAATTAAAACAAAAAATAGAAAAGATAGAGGGTTGGATGTGAGGGTTTGTAAGTTAGAGAGGGTTGGAGGTGGGGTATGATGTGGATGTTGATGTGGCATTGGGTTAGAAAGGGTAACTAAGGGTTGGATGCTGATGATCTAAGGCTTGTTGTGGTTATGTAGTAAGTCGTACGGTAACACAAAAACTTTGTTGGCGATGTTAACTCGTGTCGGGTAAATATATTTTGTAGATGACATTTGCTCAAAAAATAAAGTCTTTCTTCTCATTTCAATTGAAAACACAAAAAGTTATAAATATAATTCTTATACTCTTTCTAATTATTTTTTTTGTTCTTTTTAAACGACAAGCACACTCACCCATTTAATCTATACACTGTTCACGATCTGACTTGAACCCTCGATCTCATAGAGGGATGAAAACTTTAATCACTCGTCTAACTTGTTTTTCTATTATTTTCTTCTCTATTTAAACTCGAGGAAAGTTGCAAAAGCGCAATCAAATTATAGAAGTAAACGTTGTGTTATGAAGGTTGACGAGGAAAAAAAATGAGAAGAAAGAGAATTAAGGAAAACAAGAGAGCAATAAAAATCTTTTTATATTTCTGTTTTCCCGAGTCAGAAAGAATAAAAAATATAAAGGCTTCTCTATGTTTCCGAGTTGAAGATAAATGAAAGGAAAATTAACATGTTTACAATTATGGAAAAAAGATGTATGTTACTAGTAACACATAAGTTATGTATTGTCATACTTATATATGTCATTAATGAGTATATATTGAAATGATTAAACGTTTAAATATGGTTTAATCACGCTAAAGTTTATGCTTAATTCCGATTTAACCCTTAAAAATGTAAATGGTTTGACCTCGAAATTTTGTTAGGGGGTGTTTGAATTAGCTTATTATTTTGGGCTTAAACTTATTAGTTTATTGTCTTATAAGCTTATTAGTTTATATGGTGTTTAGATTAGTTTATAGCTTATCAGTTTCAAAGTTATTTACAAATATGGGTAAAATGGCCATAAAGATATTCCTACATATTAAAATGTTTAAATTTTAAAGTATATAACATTGAGAAAAAAATTAGGATAATAAGGTGGGTAATTAAGTAAAATTTAGTTAATAAGATTAAAATAATAAACACTTTGAAATGACTTATTAAAATGAGCTTATTAAGAGCTTAATAAGCTAAGCCAAACATTTTTTTTAATAAGCCCTATAGATAGCTAATAAGTTTACAAGTCAACTAAATAAGCTAACATAAACACCTGCTTAATCCCTTAAGTTTATTTCTTTTGCATTTTAGCTTTTGTTAACCTCAACCTTGTAGAGGTAAAATGGTCTACATCTACCGTCTCCATACTTCATGCTGATGGAATTGGGTATTGTTATTGTTGTTTTTAAATTTAACTTGTTTAGCGCATAACACACACACGCATATATATATATATATATATATATATATTAATTCTTTGTAATTCTTGTTCTTCACCCTACATTCAACAAATGAACATCAACATAAAAATTAACCCATGTGAACACAAACACCCATTTACAAACAAATCCATTGCAGATGTGTGTACATACATTCTTTTTACAAACAAATGAAGAAATGAATCTATTGCAGCTGAGATGAAAATAAACATCAACCCAGATTCTTTTGATCGTAGAACGACAAACATCAACACACCTAAACCACACCTATATCCATAATATGACTTAAACCCTCAACGCATATATCAATTTATCCACCAAAACTTCTATGCATTTTTTACCAATGAGTATCCCTGACTTTGTGTTTTGATTGGTTTACCCACCTAAAACTTTGGGGATTTTGGCTTCACATATTGATTTACCATCTTTTGCGTGTTGCGTTTTTTATCGTTTAAAAAACACTTGAAACGCTGATTGCACTTTCGTTTGATCCAATATTTGCGTTTGCTTCTATTACAGCTCCAGTTGCACATGCATTTTTTTGCTTTGGTGCATATTACGGTTTACGCTTTGCTACGATTACTTATAACTAAAAATCTTTTATTAAACTGGCATGTGAGTATGATATCATGTAATTTAGATGTTGCTGACAACATATATCTTTTGCCCTATAAATATACCGTTATTCAGTTGTTGGTATTATTTAGTTTATGGGCCACGAGCTAATTTTCTTTTTAGTAGTTCCTCACACGATTAAAAAAAATATGAACAATTTGAATTATAAGTTCATAAATTTTCTTTAGACAAATACAAATATCAAATATATAATAAGGATCTAATAATTGTAAAAAAAAGGACAATAAAAAAACTCAACAATGCAAGTAACAAAAACATAAGTTTCTAAAATACAATAAGAAAATATGATCCCGTTTCATCTATCATCTTTGATAATAATATCCACCATTATAAAAGAGAAGAACTACACAATACAAACATTTGTTTTCTATTGTTTGCAAGATAAAGAAGAGCATTCATTGTTGAATTAGGTTCCAAATTCATATACTCTAGCTTTTTATATATTCGTCCCGAGTTAACTCACATTGATTGATAAGCTATTTCTGGTATGTTATGACTTTCTTTTCAAATGTCATTACCTTCACCAATAGCATCAACAACCACTTGAACATTCTCATTAACCAAGAGTTAGAGTCTTGTTTCTCAAATTTATCTTTTTTTTACTTTTTGACATGTTTGCATATGGTATCTATAAAAGGTTAAAATGACATTAAAGATACCTTTTGTATATATTCACTATTATTGAAGTTTCCTAGAGTAACTTCTAGTAGCTATCAAGTGATCGAAATCATCAATTGGCACTATTTTTATATCGTCTTGTTTGTTCATTTGTGTTTTTTCTTTTACAGTTTCAGCAGCAACAATTGTTGCCCTATCTCTAGAAAAGAGTTCTAGCAAGTCATTGTAGTTATTGATTGGTATTGTCTTCCACTTTATAGTCCGATACTTTTGCTACTTAAAAAAACACAAATCATGTTATCAACAGGAATTGAATTGACATTATAATGAAACAATTAAAATAAGTTTTTATCAATAATCAAATTGACACGTACCTTTATCAAATCCTTCTATACTGCATCTTCATTTGATATTAATTTAGTCTAAATTTTTTTAAAAAACATACATAACACCAACAAACAAAGAACAAGATTGAAGGGAAATATTACAGAAGGATATGAAACAATGTTAAGACTGGAGTTTAACATTTTTTACAAGTTTCTTTAATCTGATGCAGTGAAAACGATTGGATAATTTTTTTTGTAGAATACTAAGTCAAAGGTATTATGGTCGTTGAGGTAAATCACACACTTACATGATTCTTTTCATTTTAAAATAGAAATTAAAGAATAAAATTAGTTATTATTTTATTTTCTCTAAATATTAAAAAAAAAGCACAAACAAAGTTGTTCGTTTCAAAATCCGGCCTCGTTTCGGTAGCCGGTCAATCCGGTTCGGTACCGGGTCGGGTCATGATTTCATTACAAGTTGCAACCAAACTCTTGAATCGCAGCGCCAAAGCTTTTGCCACAGCAAACCACATTCCTATTCCGTCAATCAGATATGCGCGTATCAATATCCCAAAACCGGTATAACTCATCAAAACCCTCACGTTAAGAAAAGAGTTATGAGGTAAAACTTACATTTTCCCTAAATTTATTTCAAGAATTACATAACCATGTGCTGGATTTTACTCGACATCTGTCTTTTGTTGTTTTAGAAGCTGCAATATTAAACCCTAGAGCAAGTGTCTGAAGTCAGTATTCTTCTATGTGTCGGAGATGGAACTTGAATCCAACAAAATCCATGTAAGTATTCAGAACTCGCTTTTGTCGATTGGTCAGATACTCAGATAATTTGTCAAATTTGTGGCCTTTGGAATTTGGGATTCTTTTGGTTTATTAGTTAGCTTTCTGTTACACTTTCATATTTATAACTCACATATAGTTTCATTTTTACCCTAAACGTGGCTATTATGGAGAAAAGAGAATCTGACAATGTGAACTTTTGGACAAATAATCAGTGATTTGGGAATGGCAGAACAAGTGAATTAGGATTAGGGAATGAACTGAGATTATACTGACTAGCTACCAGCAAATTGGCTCGTCTTTTTTACCATACAAATCAAGATTCAGCTCTAAATTACAAATGTACCCTACATGTTTTTTTGGTTAAAATACTACTAAATGGACACAAACTGGGTGAACTATACTTTGGGACATTGCGATACTTGGGACTAGCAGAACAGTAAAATTAGGTTTAGGGGAATGAGTTCAATTTCTATCTCTAAGTCTCTAACCAACCATCAAATTTATCATGTTTTTGTTAGTTGCAGATTTCACTTACATGTTTTTTTATCGGTAAAAGAGAATCAACTTGGTATAATGTGCTTAAACCCGCTTAGGCGGGAATGCGGGATTGGGTAATGTTGATAACATTGATGTTAACAAATTGAACCTATATTCAAACACATTACTTCATCAAGAGCTAATTGCACATTTTGCTCTATTGTAGAAATAAAACAAGCAAAGTTGAGGGTCTTAGGCCTTAGCACAATTTATCATGAGGTTTAAGGGCTATTTCACAAAAGAAAGATAAAGTTTCAGGCCGACTTTCCAATTTGGTTCAAACTTCAAAGTTTATAGGCCCAAATAGTGTTATTCTTGTGTTTTATGGGGAACATAAAGAAACCTTTATTTAATTTTAGATATGCTATTAAAAGAAAGAGTAGATTGGGAACTTTTGTTGAAGGGACTAGAATTATTTGGAAAATTTACACCGCTAACACAAAATCCTTATTGTCTGTGAGCTAATTGATGGAGAATGGATCAAAAACATTCAGTCAATCCCAAATTTTACATCTGAGAAAAAGAGCAAACCATAACCTTGCTCGTTGTAGAAAGGTTTGTTTGCTCTATTTCATATTGGTTGTCAATTTAATACCGTATCGATTTCTAAAAATTTTATACTTGTAGCAGGGTTTTATTTAAATACGCTTGTTTCAATTTGATCTGGATCTTTCATGTGCAAAATTTTCTTGTCTCGTATATTCTGTGACTAATTTTGTCTTAAATTAGCATAGATGCTGATAAAATAACGTCGGGATAGTGACCGAAACATTCTTGGAGTTTATTTATGTATTTGTTTACCTACAAATAGCTTACCTTATTTAAGGGAATGAAGATTTCCTATATTTTTAATCTATGGTAACAAATTGCGATCAATAAATAACGAATGATTTATGCTGAAAGTGAAGATGTTGGTGCTTTTTTATAATGTTGATACGTTTCTGACCATGTTGCTATGATAAATTTCACCTCTCTCTAATATGAATTTTTTAAATAGCTAAATGCTCTCTGTTCTGCTCAACTAACACCATGAACGTTCTTTTTACGGCTCAGTTACCTGAAGGTGTTGCTCCATTCACACATATTACTCGGAACGAACGTTCAGGCCGCAAGTATGCTATTTCTTTCTCATGCTCACTATGCTTTATGCAACTATTTATTCAATGAATCATAGAAATCCTTGATGCATTTGCTTTTTGATAATTTTCTGCATTATCTTTTTATAATATGCATACAACACAAGCATGTGCACTGATATTTGCACAGGACAAAAGGCATGAACCAAATAGTTTTTGTGAATATAGCATGAAAAATAATGAAGCATGACTGCATGAACATTCATATATGAGAGGATTGAATAAATAACTTATTAGAATAAGGGTTTTCGTTCTATTTTATATTTTGGGTTTTCTTCTGGTAATGAACACTCTTTTGTACCCTAAATACTACTAGCTATATTTGCCAAGAATTCTATAAAACCGAGGTTCCTGTAAAGAATTTACTTTTTTTCTCTCTAAATTTTGCTAATTATTGAACGAGCAGTGCCAGCCTGTTCGAATGTCTTACTGCTTTAGTGCTTTAACCACCCTTATCTGTTGCTTAAACAAGCCCATGATCTCAGATTCTCAGTGCCACCATTGCAGCCATCTTGGGTTCTTCAATTTGGGGGTGCTAGGATGTGTGTCACTGTTTTGAAACTGATTATGTGGTACTGAATAATCATAGTTAGACAATCAGCTACGATAAAACGTGTTACTGGAGATAGTGATTGGATGTTGCTTCTACTTCTTGAAGATCTACTAATGAGATAATCACTTGTTTTCGTGTTTGGCAAATTTTGACTATCTGAGGAACTAAACGCTAAGATGACCAAAAGGATATTCTAATACGTTGTTCTAGTATATTAATTTAAAATATAACATTTTGCCACCTCTAATATACATCTACACTTTTTTTTCTTGCTCTGCTGTTCTAAACTCATACTTTATGGTAGATAGCTGTCCTGTTCAGAGCTTTAATTGTAAATTTAGATGCAGATTCATTAAATTTCTCTTCTTTTTAGCTGTGATTGATTATGTGCAAAATATTGCTAAATTAATGTTTGGACTAACTTTGAAGTCCAATTTTGATCCAAATATTCTGTTTGTGTTTATAGGCAGATAAAACAAAAAGAAGAGGATATTGTTGTCTGTGAATGCAAATTTGATCCGGTCAATACTAACCTTGCGTGTGGAGAGAGGTGTTTGAATGTATTGACCAATACAGAATGCACTCCTGGATATTGCCCTTGTGGTACCTACTGCAAGAACCAGGTCATTTGATGGATTCGCTAATTTCTGTTATTACTTTGGTTCCATATCACGATTCTGATACAAATCAATTGGCACACATTTTTTAAACCAAAAAAAAAAAGATAAGAAAGAACAATATGATAGTTTCTACATTTCTGTTTATAATCAACTTAACTTAGCTTACAAGAAGTAATGATAAAAACAATTAAACATACATAAGGAGATTTAACTAAAAAACAGCTTTCGTGTATTTAGTAATTTCCCGGAGGCCCCTGGAGTTATCATGACTCCCACCCAAATACACACCTTGTCCTTAAGGTGTGGCTGTTAAAATCTCATCTCAATCCATCTTGTGTCCAGGTCCTCCAGGATCTCATGGTCTGACTTATAAATCTGTCTCATCTGCCTCTTTCATCTCGTCCAGCACCAATACTTGTATGGTTTTACTTGCACACTCATGGTCCCAAAGGAACTTCTCATGGCTTTTGAAACACAACCCTTTTGCTCGTTTGCTGCCAACTCAGCCTCTGTTACCCGCTTAAACTGCAACTGTCGGTTGGTAGACCCACAGATGAAGCCGGGGATTGGATTGAACCCTTTTCAGTGTTTCATTTGACTGATGATCCTTCTGCTGAGAAAGTTGAATGATAGGACCCCCATGGCCCCATCTCTACTAGTTATTGATGAAAACAAATTACATTTCACAATGTAAAAAGAAGAAAAATAGAAATAGAGAGATGATCTCATTAATGGAATGTCAGAGAAAAAGAATACAAATCAGAATGGAACCCGTCAGATGAAAGCCTCCCCTGCCTTATCTTAGAAAGGGAACCCAGTCAGATGGGAATCCCTCCTGCTCAAGCTACAAGAGCCGAAACATACAAAAGCAATAATCTCCTTGATACCCTTTTCCTACTCTAATTAACTATATATATTATTCCTGCTAAGGACGTTACAGGCTCAAGGCCCACCGGGCTGGAAACTGGGATTTTCTCTATCAATGACGACCCCATAAAGAGCAGGCTTGTGCTCGAGCCTGAAATTGGACTTTTGTACACACATTTCTGTTTCAGCCTTCTTTCCCTCCTTGTTGACCCACATCTTGACCAAAATATAATCCTCCTTACTTGATGATGGTAGATTCTTGATAATCTTGTGATTATTTGACTTGCTCGTAACAATGAAACATATAAGACATTAAGAGATGTTTCCCATGCGAGTATGGGACTCTCATTTGCCTTTGTTATCATAATGTTCCTCCTGTTTCTCATCATAAATATTGTGCGCTCCATCCTCTAGCAATTTCATTGCAACTTCACTTAGATGAACGACAAAACGAACACAACTTCCGTTTTAGTTGTCATGCTTTCTTTATACTACCGGGACTCTCTTCCGTCCTTTTCACAACTCGTAAAAGGGTCCCCCTTGGGTCAAGCACATTGACAACTTTCGGAGATCTTTTCCAATAAACTTCAACTACAACATTTGTTACTAATGAGTCGCATTACAAGAGTTGGATTAACACTATTTGAGCCAGATTGCCATTTGATCAAAGTTGGTAATTGCTTTGTAGATTCATGTTTGTCAACTTGAGGTATGTGTGTTTGGACCCATACTTGAGTTGGAATATCATAGAGCTTCCTTGCCAATGAAGGTGAGGCCTTCAAAGTCATTAGTCATGTGGTCGACAACTGCAAACATTCAGACTAAGAGCTTGTGAGTTGTAATGAATTTTTCACTATCAATCTTGTTACCCCAACCAAATGAAAATCAATGTCCTTGTTAATGGCAACACAATGGGCAAATTGCTCTCTGGGCATCTCAATAATGCTTACACAAGCCAACAAAATTGTGTGATAATGAATATAACATACAAATCATCTTCAAAAATGCCTTTAGTGCTTCAACAATTTCTGAATGATTTACTTTATTCTCATGGAACACCCGTAATATCATCAAGTACAAACAAGTCAGGTTTGCAAACATGTACTAACAGAAGCTAGCTTGAGAGCAACTACTAAGCCCTGCTAATCTACTCTTATGATGTGAACATTTGCAAGCTCTAAGTTGTTGCATAGCCTCGTTTTTTGTTCAATCAACTTGTCAGAATTTACAACATATATCCTCATTGCAACACCCATTTTACGACCTTTTACATACAACCACCACCATATCCACAACCCCTTTTGACTCCATATTAGTTTCTATAACTATTCGATATTTCTGCTTCCTGCCAATGTCTATCTTTATTGAGCACACATGGAAATATAAACTTGTTACCCTTAATTCCCTGGTGCATCTCGTAAACGATGAAAGAAACTTTGTGCATGCTGATATATGAAAGAATCCTAACTAGAAGTCTGGGTCAAATGCTCTCACAATAACTTGTGTGCAAACCCAAAACACTGTACCTGGAATACATATTGGTCAATTGTGAAACGGATTTGTAATCCTAGGTTGAGAGACTTTGTTTAGCAACCTCGGAGTATGTTGTTAACAATTGTCAAGTGTGTGTTTTCATGAACATCATAGTATACTCTAGAGGTTTAGGTGGTTTATGCACCATAATTCAAACAAGTTTTGTGTAATGAGGGGATAAGTGGTTTACTCACCCATAGAGCATATAAAACACAATAAAACATACATGTTCATACTTCATAGTGCACTTTGGTTTAGTACTTGCATCAAACACCTTGTGTGCATTCCTAAAATCCTGGCACCTTAAATCAATTGTCGTTAAATAATACTCTAGGTTTGACATTTGGTGCATCAATACATTAGGACTAGCAATGTAAGTATCCAGTGGTGAAGTAGGTGTAATTTAAGTGGATCATTCACATAATGGACTTGGGCATCATGTATACTTACACTGAATTTTTTTATCTTCTTTAATCATTCTCTTCCCCTCTTAGTATCCAAATTCTCTCTAAGTTGGTGTTGAATTACGGCTTCTTTCATTTGATCTAATGGTGTCCCACATGATTTGTTAATTTCCTAATGAGAAAGTGACTCTAGAGATAATTGTATCCTCATGGAAAGCTCCGAAAGCTCACCTTAGCATGAGATTTGATTCCGTTTTCCTTGTTGCTTCCGGTACTCCAATATCATTTTCTCTAGTAACCGAGGAAGCTCATTGAGCATCATCGAATGGACAGAGAAGGTGATATCTGTTATTTGAGAAGAAAGGGATTCAATTTTGTCATCTTGAGCATCCACCCAAGATTGACATGTACGCACCTGGGATTCCGACAATGGTGGATATGCATTGATAAAAGAAGGGGGGGGGAGGGGAGGTCCCCCTGTCTTCACAGCCTAGTACAACAAGTATTAGTTAGTTTTTAGTCAAGGTCCCTTCTAAGTTAATTGTCTCACCTCTCAAGTCTTGTACATATTAGAAAAATACAACTTAAGTCAAAGATGAAGAAAGGAGAATATGAGATGGATGAAGAAAGAAAAGAGAGGGAGAGAGAAGAAGTTGCTGGAAAATTTGAAAAGGGAAGAAAAGGATCTTGAGAATAGATACGGGATAGAAAAGAAATGATGGATTGTAGTTCCCTAGGTTTAAGTAGACAATAAGTAGTAGAAGTTGTGTACGTTTTCAACTCTTTTATGTTTTAGTTTCACATGTAAAACTTAATTTTTATCCTTGATATCCAACTAGAAATCTGAATTTAAAATTTTAGAAAAACTAACCATTTTAAAATTCTTAAGTCAAGTCAAATTTGTTGGATAGCTTGCTTACTGAATGAGTTCGACATGGCCCGTTTAACGCCATATTTTTTTTGGGATCCGCCACTGGATTCCAATACCTCCATTGTTTCCAGACAATGGAACCAAGTTGATAAGGGCAAATTACACAAACAGTTTAAGAAGAGAAAGAGAACTAGAGACAGAAAGATGATCTCTGTAATGGAATGCAAGGGAAAGAATACAAGTCAAAAGAAAATCCATCAAAGGGAAGCCTCCCTTGTCCTATTTCAAAAAGGAACCCACTAGCCCAAGCTACAAGAGCCTGGACATACAAAAGCAATAATCGTTGTGTTGTTGTGATACCTTCTTCCTACTTTAATTAGCTATATACATTATTGCTACTCAGGACCTTACATGCCCAAGGCCCATTAGGCTTTTCATTAAAAGACTGGAAAGTAGCATTTTCTCTATTAGCTATATTCTCATAAATTTGGGTGTCTTCAATAGAAATCTCTAACTTCATAGCATGGGCCAAACTTTCGAGTTGCTTGACTTGTATGGCCAACCGTAGCTCTCCCTAAATAAAGGTCCCCACTGCTATAGGTTTGTTCATATAGCTACCCTCATCAGATATTTTTAGAATCACTCGAGAACTTTCCTTTTCAGACCTTCTCATGACCACAAGAGTGCGCACCCCACTCCATCGGAACAATAATCGTTCTAAATAACATAAGGCGTGGCGTGGTGGCAAGGTCAAGCTTCAAGCTGTAGGGGCCATGGCGTTTTTTAGGGTGTGACTTACGGCATTAATTTTGTTTATATTTTATAATTATATATATGCAATTTATAATTATTTATATACAAATTAAACATAGTTGCACAAACGAGGAGCAAAGTAACATATAGAAATTACGAAATACAAATTTATAGAAGTTCAATACATGATCGCAAATCAGATTTAAAAAAGTAAAAAAATTGATTTTCTATGTGCAACGCCTTAAAAAAAAGCCCCATTTAGCAGGTAAAGGCGCGCCTTGGCATGTGCCATGTCTAACACTTAAGCCTAGAGCCATTTCTTAACAGCGGAGCACACCTCATGCCTTGTTGGCACCATGGCGCGCTTTTTAGAACACTGGGTACTATGATAATCCATGCACAAGACTACAACATGTAGTTGATTGGTAATCTCAATACCTTGAATGTCAAAGTACCTCTTAATGTGATAAATCCAATCATATGCATGTTTACAATTGAAGATGGGCATCTTCATTTTCTTAAGCGGAATTCAGCTCCATACGACCCACACCCTGCCCTGTCTTAGGTTTGTGCTGATACCCACGCCCTACCCATACTGATCCCCTTTTTAGGTTGACTATAGGTGGGTTCACTAACACGCTGTTTTCAACCACCTGTTTGGCAAGTAGGAAGTGTTTAATCTCCCCATATCGTCGATCAACTTCTCAGAGCCCTAATTTCTGAATGCAGTTTCTCCAAGATAGTGAAGTTTGCTACAGACTCTTCCTGATGTTTGCCAAGGCCTGCTACCAAGTTTGTAATTTTAGTAATGATGCATCAGAAATCATAAGAAATGAGTTTGTTTTTTTGTGAACAGTGCTCCGGCAATCAATGATAAGTAATTTCAAGTTTTTAGTTCTGGTTATTTTCTTAGAGTTGCTCTGATACATACAAGTCAATCGGCACTAAGGAGTAAGGATTAAGGAAAAAAGAACAATAATTGTTTGAGAGAGAGAGAGAGAGTGTGTGTGTGTGTGTGAGAGAGAGAGAGAGAGGGCCTTGGAACTTATTGGATGATTGGAGTAGACGTCAAGTTTTGTGATCTATGTTAGTTTAGATATTTCAACTGACACTCAAATCTGTGTGTGCCATTATGTTCATGGGCATTCCGTTAAAATACAGCCAAAATTATAATCAAAAGCAAATTCTATAAGGCGTTGTATCAAGAATCCGGACAGGTGCAGATGGAAGAAGTATATTGTTTCAGTGTGACATTGTTTCTTAACTTTATCAGTGTTCCGGAAATATTCATGTTCTTGTGTGCCACAAAGGGACTATATTGTGTGATTTATTTTTTAATATGCAACTTTTCACCATTTCAGAGATTTCAAAAATGTGAATATGCAAAGACAAAGTTATTCAAGACTGAGGGCCGTGGATGGGGTCTTTTAGCTGATGAAAATATCAAGGTAACTGGCTTATGTTTATGCTAGCCGTTAAATTCATAGGGTTTAACTAATTTTATATATATTCTTTTTACATGCTTACTTTTTTCTTGCTTTTGGTTTGGTTAGGCTGGACAGTTTGTTATTGAATATTGTGGAGAAGTAATTTCTTCTGAAGAAGCAAAGGAAAGATCTCAAACTTATGAAGCTCAAGGTAGAATGTGTGGATGTATTTTAATTTTTAAATTTGTTTTCAAAAGGCAGAAGAAGGTATGTAATTGTGGATGTATTGAGGAGGGATTTGTGGATGGTAAGACCAATCGACATCCTTTTTCTATTGCTAACTACTTCTTGCATGTAATGCAGGATTAAGGGATGCATATATTATTTCTCTTAATGGCAGTAACTTTATTGATGCCACCCGAAAAGGAAGTCTTGGAAGATTTATAAACCATTCATGGTAAAGATAATTAGAACTAAATATTATTAGAAGCTATAGATTAGAGGTTGCAACTTCCACCCATTTACTTATAAATAGGTTGGTTCGGGTCATGTTAACGGGTAAAATAAATTGAAATAGCTTAAATGGAATTGGGTCGTCCAAAGTGCAACTTTTTTATGCCTAAAAGTCCATTTTATTCAAAAACCTGACTTTCTTTCGACTTTCGTGATCATACAAGTATTTTAAAGAAAATAGTTAGTGACTCGGCTGACCTAAACCGTACCAAAAGGTACCCATTTTGACACATAACGCAACCCACTCATCTTGCCACTAAAGTGTCGGGAGGGTTAACTATCTTTCTGGTTGTTTGCAGCCAACCGAACTGTGAGACAAGGAAGTGGACGGTCTTGGGGGAAACAAGGGTCGGAATTTTTGCAACTCAAGATATTAATGTTGGAACTGAACTCGCGTATGACTATAATTTTGAATGGTTTGGTGGTGTTAATGTGCGTTGCCTTTGTGGGGCTCCTAATTGTTCTATTTTTCTTGGTGCAAAGTCTCAAGGTTTCCAGGTAAACTTCTTTAATTACAAGATGTCGTTTACTTTCTTGCCTGCCTATATTTTTGTTCTTCATGATAGCTCTAGGAGTATAAAACTACACATAGTATCTTACTGTATGGATAAATATAGAGGTGGTAGTTTCGACCAATTTACTTACGAATGGGTCAATTTGGGTAGTTTTTTTTAATATCTCAAACGGCAAATTTCAAAAGGTCTTGTTAAAAGGGAAACGGCTTGGAAGTCTCTCGAACTCTATGTACGAAGATTTAAATAATAAAAAGTGGAGGTGTTTGCGGGTCAACCCAAACTGTCTCAATTGTATGAAACATGACCGCTTTAGCCGGATACAATTTTGACCCATCTTAGATAACATGAAGTTGGAAAGCAAACTTTTTAAGAAACATGATACTAAACATTTTTTACCAAAAGCAATTAGCTCCCACTTATCTCTTTTGGCTTTTCATTTTTCACTCTGTATGGTTTAAATGTCTTCATATAACAATCATATGGGCTACCCCATGACCTTAAAAGTTTTTAGTTATAAGTTGCTAAAAAGAGACTTGACCATAGTCTAAGTATTTGATGTTAAACTTTTTTTGCTACACAGAATTCCATTGATTCCCTTTCCCTTCTATGTTATGTGATAGGGCCATAAATGTAGGATATAAGTTTGGTGCACAAAATCAATTTTTTGCATATTTAGTTGGAAGACAGAAATTTATCGTCCAACATTAGATTATATTTCACGTGACAAATTGAGCGGGTTGAGCACTTTGGGTAACTGTTTTAAATGGGTAACTTATTAATACGGGCCAGGTTGAGCTGAAGTGCTTTTGGTCCAAAAATTGTATTTTTTTAAATATTTATCGTGTCAAATACATTGTGGGCATTTGGGCAACTTTTGACCCGTTCAACCCATTTGATCTTTTCCTTTAAGCTAATTATTTATTTTGCATCTTTGATCGGTTACTGACAAAATGTAGCAAGAACTGGCCCCTTCAGAAGTAAATGTGTCAAAATTGCCACCTCTAGAATGTGATGTGTTCTTCAACATTAATCTCATGTTGTTTTTCCGTAGACGTTGGCTAGTGGATTTTGAAAAGGGTTCATTGCATAAAAAGGCATCGTACTTGGTTTGATTTCCATACAGTCACATCACTTTAAAACAACATAAAGATCGTTCTAGTTTTGAAATGACTTTTATTTGTTGAAATCCAATATGTCTTGACGCTATTCAATATTGCTTGGGTTTATTCTTAATCTTCATAATTTATCCTTATATCCGTCTGTCTTACTCTTTTTCAGAATTTTATTTGTTTATTTTTATCATTTCTTGGTTAGCTTCTCATCCATTTTTTTTCTTAACAGGAGCATAACCATGTGTGGGAAGATGGTGACGACAGGTAGTATATTATTCATACATGCATAGATCTGCGCGTACATCTAATGTACATTTGTGGGTATATATGTATTATGTATATGCATATATATATATGCGTGTGTCTGCGTTTTGCATAATTGTGTGTAGTCATGCTTGTGCACAACCTCATGGCAAATAAACTTGCAACATTGTTATTTGCACATAGCATGTTGTTATAGAAGTATTTTATTCACATTAGTGGGATCTGGCAAGCATTTAGTAACAGGATCGTCTTCTTTTAGACATAAATTGATAACCTTTTTTAATTAACAAGATATCATTTGGAAAGTTTGTAGTCAAATGCTTACCTCTTAACTAGTTTTGCTCTAAACAAATTATATAATCATTTAATTAATATAGTAATTAATTTTTATAATTATGTACAACACTTAATAATATGGATAAACGGTGTTGACTGGTTGGCCCAGCGTGTTTTGACCTGCACATTAACGTTACCCTTTTTGTCCCAAATCCATTTTGATCTGTTAACCACAACCCGTGTGTTTTGCCACCACTAATATTATCGTGCTTTTTTTTATCCAATCAGATATACGGTTGATGAATTTCCCCTTTATGATTCTGCTGAGGATGAACCTTCAGAAGATAAGCCCAACAAAATTACAAACTCTACCATGGAGGAAACCTCAATAACTGTCAAAACCGAGTATTCCGGGCTAAACAACAACGGGTTTGGATATAAATACAAGACAAGTTTTTCAGGGGTGGTGCGGGGTGGGCCTGTTGGTAATGTCAACGGTGAAGTGGAAGGGAAGAAGCATGCTATGGTAGTTCCTGGACAGAGGAGTAACAATGTTTTTGGTGATTTCAACCATGGGTCAGGCGCAGGTTCTGCAAAACGGGCAGCTAAACGTGGCAGCCCAAACAGAAAGCAAAAGCTTTCTGGTAGGAAGCCGGTGAATGGAAAACGTGTTGCTCAACTCTTTGCATCCAAGAAAGTACAAGATGAACTTGTAAAATGTGAGGTACAAGTGGCTTCTACATAATTGCTGTTGTTTTAATGAACAAATTTTCCGGAGGCAGGAAAATCAAAATGGGTGGACTGGGTTGACCGCAAAAACTTTTCTTTTTTTGTTTTAAATATGAATAGAAACATATGTTATTGCATCAATAATCTAATCTTTTTTCTTTCTATAAATCTATTTAGTAGGTTGTATGCATTAAAAAACCATGTAGGTCGAATTTCGACCTAATTAACCCGTTTCCTTTTTAGTTATTTTTCTTATTTTGCCCGTATGACCGGTTAGATACAACTTCCTAAGTCAATCCATTTAAAAGTAAATGGGTTGAAGCTAAACTGTCACCTCTAAGATTTTCCATATTGATCTTTGGTGTTCGGCTCTTTCTTTTAAACAAATGAAATAGTCCATTCCCTCATTTTTAACTTTCACTTAAAGAAAGCTATATCTAATGAGGAATTCTCAATCAATTTTATTAACTAAATTTGTAATATTTAGGGGTTACATTTTAATTACTTTAAACAAGAAACCAATCAGTCAACATGCTACTACTATATATTGTAAAAGTTGGATATTACATGTGTCTAAAACGTATTTTAAAAGCATTGCACTTTGTGCATAAAATGATAGGTACTTTGGACGTGTATGTGATATCAAACTTTTACAAGGACATATGTGGAATTCACTTGTCTTCTCTTTGAAAAGAATCTTCATTATATACTCGAAATTCAAGCTAATTAGCAGCTTTGGAATACATATTTTTAGCCTATAGAACACCTTATATTAATACTAATATATGAAAACAAGGTATTCACAAATAATGATAACAAAAACATATATTTTGCTAATAGATTGTACAGTCTGATAAGAGGAGCTAACATCTTTTTGACACACTGGAAATGTCTTTGCTTTTATTTTTGAAAGTAAAAGTAGAAATGAGTTCTTCCAAGAGTTGGTCCAAACAATCAAATCAAGTTTAGGCTCTATTTTTTCGTTAAAGAAATTGTCTAACTAAAACTTACTTTTTTTGTTGTAATTCTAACTTTTCAATGTGCAGGAAGAACGAAATGAAGCAAACGCGAAACTTGATTCCGTTTATGATGAGATACGGCCTGCCATCGAAGAACGTGAAAGAGACAGTCTTGATAGTCTTCCCACAAATGTGGCAGAAAAATGGATTGAGGCATCATGTTCCAAATACAAAGCAGATTTTGATCTTTACTTTGCAGTTGTCAAAAATGTGGTCTGTCCACCTGTTACTACTCACCCTGAGAATGCTGTCGATTGCTTCAAAAGTTAACAGATATCAAACCCAGATTTAATCATGGGGTTTGAGATTAGAAAGAGAACTATTCTAGTCGCTAATCAACCGTGAAAGTGAGAATATTTTATCTGAAAATTTGGTGAATATAAGTTTATATTGTGGATTTAATATTGTTAAAAAGTATGATAAGAGTTCATGCATCCATGGGTTTGCCAGCTGGTAAATAAACGGCTTGTATTCCTATCCACAAGGTTTTTTTTAATAACTATAGAATTAAAATTAGAACAGTGTTCATAAATCATTAATAATTCATTACTATCTGTTAGTAAAAAATAATATGCGGCTTTAGATCTTTAAGAAGTCTGGTTTTAACTCCGTTATTATCAATCACAGCCTTGACGCTGAACCCTTACTCCATTTCATCAAACTCACACTCCAAATTCTTTAATACATACATACATAGATAAATGAAAATTTGTTGATTTTTAAGCAAGAGACGCTGAAAAATCGAACCCTACCAGCAGTTTTCAACATTGATATGTCATATATTAAATATTTTAGTAGATAGAATCAACCCAACCAAGATGACTCAACCATCAACACCTATACAAAAGTCATGCAAGAATTGTTAGAAAAAAAACTAAATTAATGAAGATGACATTTACAATAAATTTCAACAATGGCTGGGGAAGGGGAAAGAAAGTTCACTAAGAATTCATTATACAAAACAAGAACACCTCAAAACTTTGATAACATACATCCCCAATGCTTGAAAACTTGTCTTTCTTCATCCTTCATGAATCAAATAGATTTAGCCATTGGATTTGTGAACTTTACCACCCAAAGATAATAAATATGTGTGCATAAGATGACAAGAAGGAGGAGGTCATACTCTGACTGCTATCATAATCCTGCTTCCCCACAGTTATAAATTGTACATCTGAAAGAGAAAAAGGGAATATCTGGTCACTTTCGAGGGGAAAAAGTTATATAAAGTCCATATAAAGTATGAAAGATAAGCTTTACATTTATTTACATGATATACAACCATGAGCAAAGAAGCTGATAAAGCCCACTTGATATCCATCAGCATATAAACAAACAAACATCTCTGTATGTCTTTGAAAGGCTATACATTAGGATTTGTAGGTGGATCATCCTTCAAGCCTTTACTCAGCAAATCATAATTGATTGACGCGAGTTGTGATAGATTCTGAACCAAACACAAAGGTATTGACAAAAGAAAAAAAGAAGAATGAATTTTCCCAATGAAAAGAATGAATTTGTATTTGTAGAAAATGCAATGTGAGAATACCTTGAAGGAAAAATTACTAAAAGAGTAGTTGACAGCATATCCTGAATCAAGTTCAGTAAGACCCCCAAACTCATCAGCCTGCTGGTTAGCAAGTGCATACACAATATGTTATATGTATATATATACACCAGTCAGAACAGATAAATTTCAAACTCTAGTAATTAATTATTTAATTGTAGATGATCATGGATGCTACTGACCATTTCATCATTGTGGTGGCTTACACAACTACTGCTACCAGTCATGCTTCCATCATCACTAGAATTATCTGTTTCACTGATGGCAGCGGCTGCTGCTGCAGCTGCATACTCCTGCTCTGAGTTGCTCCACGTGTACCGACTCGTGAAATAACTCGTGTCCAGTGCACTCTCTGATGAAGGAATGAATGCAGCCTGAACACCCCAAAAAACTCCATGAATATCTCTTCAAAAACTATGTTGCATACAGGTGGCAACGTGGGTTGAAATGGGCCATTATTAAGACTCGCAAACACTTCTTTTGTCCATTTTCTTAAGTTCTTAACTACTTATATATAATAATGCATTAATTATGATCAGGAAACAATATAATCTTCTACATCTTTGGATAAAAACAGATTTGAAAGTTGTATGGATCAAAGATAAACTTCGGGTGACTTCAAACCCATTTGGCCTGTTCAACCAATCGACCCAAATGAGATATAACACAACCCAGGTCGACTCATTGATTAGTCAATGGGTCAACATTGCCGCGTCTAATTGTCGTATGTTGAATAAAAAATGCACCTTCTGCCAGGCAAGTGTATCCCAGTTGATATCCCTAAAAAACGGGTGCTGCTTAACCTGTAAACATCATATTATTAAGTTTAGGGTCAAATTGAAACGTATGTCACCAATTTGAATTGAAAAAATATAAAACGAATAAACCTCGGTTGCTCCCCTGGCTCCAAGACGCTGGTTAGGATCTTCTGTCAATAATCTGCATCATGATTACTATAGTTAATTCATAAGTTGCTAAACTGTTTTAATAAAGATAAGTTTTTTATACAGATACTACATTCCAAAATATAATGTGTGCATTGACCGTTCTAGCGACAGAAAGTAGGTTTGGAGAAGACAATCATGTCACTTTATACTCCAACTTTTTAATTTTAAATGAAGGCATATATTACTCCCAACATATTTCATGTGTACTTTAAGAGTAAAATGACCATCACCACATTCCAAATGAAAATTAGAGAAGGTAATTCGACCCATTAACATATTAACAGGTAAATTCAGGTTATTTATATCTCTAACTGGTAAAATAGAAAGACAACTTGAAAAGAAAACAGGGCAAATGTGTCAAACAAGTTAACAAGCCAAAAGCTGTCCACACTATATGTATGAAGCATTGAAGCATGTAATCTCCTAAATCATTTGCATCAAGTTTTGTTATTAAAATATTATTTTTGACCATATATGACACCCTAGATATAAAAAAAGTTGGTATAAAACTTTTTCAGATCAAAACACAATCCCTAAGGAACCATTGGTTTTGACACATTAGCCAGCCAGTCCATTTTGCCACTTACTGATGTAAATGATAAGTAAGAGAGTGAAAATAACACACACACACAAAAACAATAGGAGAAATATGAGGTCTTCACAGAATCACATCAATTACAACCAATGAAGTGATTAAGAAACACCACTAAATAATGTAAGACAAAATAACCAAAAAAAGGGGGCCACTTGAGTCCCATTGCTCTAGGAATGATAACCGATCCTGAGAATCAATAGTTATACTTGAGACAAGTTTGAACGCCCGTATCCAATAAATTTAGCAACAAGAAAGAGAAAAGTTAAGTTTCTCTTACTGATCAATCAGATCCTGGGCTTCAGGGCTCATTTCCTCAGGCACTGCAGGCCAGGGTATGTTACGGTTCAATATGTTATCAAATATCATCTGAAAAATATAAAAAAAAAATTTTAAAAAAGCAAGATTAGATTACAAGTCTCCAACAAATACAAAAAAGTAAATTGTATAGTGGCAGAAGATATATGAACATTGATAATGTATAAATGAAAGAACAAAATAAAGGCAATGACCTGAGGGTGCTCTGCATTGAAAGGAGGAACACCAACTATCAGCTCAAATAGTATTACACCAACAGACCACCAATCCGCCGACGTACCTGTAAGATTTTTTATAACATTTTGTAGTTAATAGAGATGTTTTAGAAAAAATTAAGCAAAATCATAAACTCCGTATTACATAATCCTTAAAAGAAACAAGATTAAGAAAAAAAACTTAGTAGATTATATCCGCACCCACCCCTCCTGCTCATGTCTTAAAAAGTTGGAAAGCTATTGGGCAAGTTTTTACAAGATATTATAATAATTTTATATCTATGTGAAGCTGTCTACAAACCATGTCCAGTTCCAAGAAGAATCTCAGGTGCCAAATAGTCAGGTGTACCAACAGCTGAGCGGTTTTTTCGTCTGTCTTGCTGACTTTCGGATAATGATTGAGACTCGTTATCACCCAATAGTGATGAGCCACTCACTGCAGGACCAGATAAATCGTCTGTACTGTTAATCAGACCAACCTTTGAAAGACCAAAATCTGTTAACTGCTCAGACCACAAAAGAATTATGTACGTTTAGTGATTAAGAGATTACAATATACCAAAAATTATAACGGAACTCATGTAAAACCTAAAGCATGTTAAAAATAAACATAATAGTTAGAGGTGGCAAAATGAGCGTGTAGGGCAGGTTGCATAAGGGATCAAAATGGGTAATTATTTAGTACAGGTTGAAACAGGTCAGGTTGGCCCAAAGACTTTTTACCAAAATTACTTTTTTTAAATAAATAGTGATATGATCACAAAAAATATATATATTATAGCGGAAAAAATCCCCCGTTTAGAACAAAATGATTTTGAAGTTTTATTCATTAAAGATACACTTTTGGTGACTTCAGACCCATTTGACATGTTTCCTTTCAAGTTTTTCTCCCCCTAAATTTACCCACTTGACCCGTTGGAGATGAAATATAGACGGAAGCTCGCTGTAGCACTTTTAGTAGTTTTGAATAATTAATTCTGGACTGATTTGTAAAAAGTATCCTACAACCTGTCTCTCCCTCCTTGTATGTTTTACTATTTATAACAAAAACCAGCAAGTTAATAGCATATATACCTTAATATGACCATCATGCGCAATCAATAAATTATCTGGTTTTAAATCACGATGAACCACACGTAGAGAATGTAAATATTCTAAGGCAAGCACCTGCAAAAAAATAACATCATATCTTCATATGTATGACCAATATTCAACATTCATACTGGAACCAAAATAATAAAAAAAACATACCACTTCTGCAATGTATATGCGAGCAACATCTTCATCCAAGCAGCCTAGGTTTCTCAATAATGAATACAAATCACCGCCATTCAAGTATTCCATCACAAGGTATAAATTTTCTCGACAAGTAAATGAATAGAAGAAACGAACCTGTTAGGCACAAATGATGCTCAAATAAGAAGACTATAATAGTTTCTAGAGTTGGCAATTTTGACCCACTTACTAAAATAATTGGCTACTAATGAAACAGGCCAAATGGATCGACGTAATGCGACAGTCGACAGATAAGGCAAAGGATACGGCCAAGTCTACAAAAGAAGGAGGTTGATTTTTCAAACCTGAAATATCAGGGACAAGACCTGGGAGCTAGTTTTTTATTTTTATTTACTAATTTTATTCGATTGTTT
This sequence comes from Drosophyllum lusitanicum, assembly GCA_032274825.1. Taxonomy (NCBI): domain Eukaryota; kingdom Viridiplantae; phylum Streptophyta; class Magnoliopsida; order Caryophyllales; family Drosophyllaceae; genus Drosophyllum; species Drosophyllum lusitanicum. Next base: position 22,530 of record JAUEJL010036633.1, read on the forward strand.
CCTTAATTATTTTGATTTGAGAATCACAATAGTTTTGCGGAGGTTAAATAATCGATGAGAGGAGGGTGGGGATCGATTTCTCTGGACTAGGGTTTGAGAGTGCTCACAGCTCTAATCGTGGGGTTATCTTACTTCTTTGTAAGCATTCAGTTAATATCAGTTTGAGTTCATATCAAATTGGTATCAGAGCTGTAACGATCCCGACCAGGGCCTGTTCTTGTTTCTTCTTCTTTCTTCTTCTTTCTCAGAATAGCCACCATGAACAAGATCACTGCTCTGGAGGCCATTGTCGCTCAACAAGGGGTAAAACTGGAGGCGAACCGGCAACACAACAACCAGAAGTTTGAAGATGTTCTGAAGGCAGTAACAGAGTTATCAGTCACTGTTGGGAACTTGGCTGCCCAGTTCGAAAAAAGGTCAGTTGAAGAGAAGTAACCAGTGGGAAAAAGGCACTGTATGATGACTTCGAATAGTATGGCCATCTGACAGAGGCAAGTCCAGCACAGCACAGTCAAAGCAAACACAACAGGGGGATAGATTTTTAATACGTCTCACATGGCGAATGGGCCTTCTGAAGCCATCCCGAATGGGTACAGGAGAAACACGACACTAAATGAGGGAGTGACAAACAGGGCAGTTTTTTGGGGAATGAGGAGGTAACAAATTCCGGTTACAAAACTGAAAATGCCAATACATGACAGGGAGGATGTTCATGGATGGATTTATCGTATGGAACAAATCTTTACAGTGGCCAAGCTGTGTCTTGAGGGGCCAGCCCTATCTTGGCACCATTGGACCGAGAACACGTCGCCTTTCAAATCTTGGGATGGACCGAAGCGGCGCTTATTGGAGAGGTTCCACAAACACACCAGGGCAGCCTTCACGAGCAGTTTTTGGCAACAATCCACGATGGGACAGCTCATGAATATGTTACTTTATTCGAAAAATTGGCTGGCCAGTTAGGGGGTCTATCAGAAGTGGTTCTGGAAGGAACATTCATCAAGGGCCTCAAGCCAGAACTGTGTTCCACTGTTCTTGTTATGCAGCTACAGCGGATCACGCACGCAATGAAACTGACCATGTATATTGATGAGGATAAACAGAACGAGGTGCCTTCACAAAACAGCACTTCTCATTTGGAACAACCAGCATGTCCACGCAGAATGGAGTCAACGAATCAGCCCCAACACGTAACTTGATTGCAAACAGATACAGATAAGAAAAACGGGGCAGCACCACCTAATCCAAATACTCGTGTGGGGCAATTCAAACAATTAACTAATGTTGAATTTGCTGATAGACGGGCAAAGGTCTATGCTTTCGTTGTGATGAGCGATTTGGTCCAGGTTTCGAACAAGGAAAAAGAGGATACTTGGTGAAACATCGGGGAACATGCCATATGTCTTAAGGAAGGGACCAGACCAATTAGTGTTCGACAATACAACCCACACATTTAGAAAAATGAGACTGAAAGGCTGTTCAAGGAGATGATGAAGGCCGGGATCACTCAACCAAGTTCAAGCCCATCTTTTGAGAAAAAGACGATACTTAGAGGTTTTTCGTTGACTATCCTGCCCTCAATAAGGCAAAAGTCCTTGAAAAATTTACATTTCCAGTTATTGATGAATTATTGGATGAGTTGCATGGAGCTAAAGTATTCTCTAAATTGGACATAAAGTCTGGGTATCACCAAATTCGCATGAAGGAGAGCGATATACCCAAGACGGCTTTCCGTACACACGAGGGTCGTTACGAGTTTTTGGTCATGCCATTTGGGTTGACCAACACCCCATCTACTTTCCAGTCCCTAATGAACAAGGTATTTCACGCTTATCCGCGGAAAATTTGTGATAGAGGGCATCGAGGAGCACATAAAACATATCAACGCATTGCGGACGAGTTCTATTGGCAAGGTATGAGAAAAGACATTGCTAAAGGGGTGTCGGAATGTGAGATTTGCCAACGTCACAAATACTCCAATATGTCCCTGGTGAGCTATTGCAACCATTAGCTTTACCGGACAAAGTATGGGAAGACATCACCAAGGACTTCATTGAAGGGTTACCGTGTTCTGACGGGTTCTCAGTAAATTTGTTAGTGGTCAATCAGCTTAGTAAATACGGGCACTTTGTTCCCTAACGTCATCCTTTTACCGCAGTTATGGTAGCAAGGTTCTTCTACGGGAAGTGATTCGTTTGCATGGGCTTTACGATCAATCGTTTCTAACCATTATAGAGTATCCTTGAGTATGTTTTCGCAAGAGATATTTCAATAACAGGGTACCAGACTTCTACATTGTACGACATATCATCCTAGCCTAATAGACAGTCAGAAGTTGTCAACCAAAGTGTAGAAATCTATTTACCTATTTATGAAGTTTTTCCTTGGAAAGACCCAAAGAATGGGCTCGGTTGTTACCAATGGCCGAGTATTGGTATAATACTTATCACTCATCTTACAACGTTTACAGTGTTGTATGGAAGGGATCCACTCATCCACCTCTTTTGTTGCATTATACTTCGGGTGGCTGAGGTAGATGGATATTTACAAGAAAGGGATTGGGTGTTTGGAAGAATTAAAGGTCAATCTGGCATGAGTTTAGCAAGTCATGAAACACAAAGCGAATAGGCAACGTAGAGATGTCAACTATGAAGTCGGAGACCACGTTTATTTGAAGTTGCGTCCATACCAACAACGTTCTTTGGCAAAAAGGTTGAATGAAAAGAGCTAGCTCCCAAGTATTTTGGGCCTTTTAAGGTATTGGACAAAAATTGGGATGGTGGCCTATAAGCTCAAGTTGCTTGAAACGGCCATCATTCATCTCGTGTTTCATGTATAATTATTAAAGAAGGCTATTGGTGACCATAAGTTGAGAGTTATTGACGTCAAGGATAGTAAAGAAGTGCTAATAGCCGGACGAATTTGCCTTATTATGATGTTATGTGGAAATCTTCTTACACCATTTGCAATTAGTTTCCAGCTTTAACCTTGAGGACAAGGTGGTTGAGTGGCTCTTTGGGAAAAGGGTATTGATGTGACAAATCAGGCAAAGGATACAACCAAGAAGACACGGTCTGATTCTTGCAAAACTGAAATATCAAGGACAAGACCTGCGGGCTAGTTTCTTTTTTTTATTTACTAATTTTATTAGATAGTTTCCTTATTTTGATTTGAGAATCACAATAGTTTTGTAGAGGTTAAATAATCGATGGGGAAGGGAGCCCCAGGATCGATTTCTCTGGACTAGGGTTTGGGAGTGCTTACGGCTCTAATCGTGGGGTTATCTTGCTTCTTTTTAATCATTCAGTTAATATCAATTTGAGTTCATATCACGACCAAATTGTATTTTTAATGCACAAAATCTTCTTTACCATTTTATGCATGATAAACAAAATTATATCATAATGCACACTAGTTTTGTAAAAAATAAATTGAAGCTTGGATCAACCCCACCAAAACCTGGCCTGTTCCGACCTGCAAGAAACTACCCATTTCGACCGGTTACCCAACCAACCCGCAATATGCTAGATGCTAAACATTGTTACCACAAAAGGATTGCGGACTGATATCAAGATATCACGCTCTGCCAATATACTCTCAACAGCATTCTTGCGGATCATGTCGGCCTTCTTAAGGACCTGCAAACAAATCCACATTAAGACTTTTAGAATATAAACTCGAGGCATCATGCAAAAGTAGAGAAGTCAAGAAACATGGTATGGTAATAAGATGAAGAATATATTTCAAGTCACCTTTATAGCAAAAAGATCACCCGTCGTTCTCTTTTTGGCCAAAAAAACACGACCAAATGCACCACGACTAATTGGTTTTATAATTTCAAAATCATCTATTGAAGTTCGGTCTTTCCCCGAGTGGATAGGGCTTGTTCTGAGGCTACGTACAACATCATCTTCCAATGGAGAATCTTCATCGATAACAGTACTTGTGATGTCAACTTTTTCATCATCGATCATCTCACAAAGCTGCAAATACTTCTCACTGGAACCAGCTAACTTATCAGGTTATGAATGATACACGTGCGTGTGTGTGTGCAAATACATCATATCATCACTTCTAAAAAGAGAGCTAGAATTTCAAGGTCTGGGTCGAAACAGGTAAGCTTTTATGGGGTGTTTGGGATTGCTTAAATATAAAACTGCTTAAGCAACTCTGAAATAACTCTTTTGCCAAAACTGATTATTTCACCTTAATAATCGGATAGTCTAATCAGTTTGCCTCCATCCAAACAATAAAAAATGAGTATATGCTTCATTCAAAAACATAATAATCAGATGAGCAGTTTCAATAAGCAATACCGAACACTGTCACACCCACTTAATGCAGGTCCAAAATGGGTTATCACACATCCCAACACTCTTTGGTCAATTTTTCGAATTCTATGAATAATTAATGTATTATATAAAAAAACTATATTGTTAACATAAAATCATATTTTTCAAAAAGAAAAAAAGCAATTGAGGAAGTTCTATGCAACTTGCAACCTGTTTGACACAGTCAACCTATTCGGCGTGTTTCCTTTTAAGATGAGTGCCATAAAATTTTCCCTTTTGACCCATTGGAGATAGAAATACAAACCAAATCAACCCAGTTTTTGGAAAATAGGTTGTAATTGCCACCTCTAGTTGTCAATAAAGGTAATCTAATCAACACAAAGGGGGAAAACTTCAAATTCATATATACCTTTCTTAGATTTCATGATTTCATTTTTACCCAACTTAAACTCATAATATCATATATCCTCTTCCTAAACTCTATAAATATATCATAAATACCCAACTAAACTTTAATATCTATATACCCTTCCTAAACTCTAAATATATCATATATACCTAAATAATCAGCTTGATTGTAACTAGAACTCAAATTTTTAATTATTATTAAATCATATATTATATACCATTACACTTTTATTCTTCTTCTACTTCCTACAAGTCTCATTATTACCAATTTTAAAATCAAATCCATATAGACCAACTCATTATCAAATTTTTGTTTTAAAACATACAACGGACGAAAAACTAAAATATAGAGAACTTGCTTCCCTACTAAAATTCTCATGTATCAAACAAAATACATAAGCTAAAACCAAATAATATTAGGAGGAAAATGAGTTGTCTATGTTTTAGGTTCCCTTCAATTTTAATATATTTTGCTGTTTAGAAAAACATGTGTGAACATGTTGGTCTACATGAATTTGTTAATACAATGAGTATGTATGAGACCATTACAAAAGTGAAAGAATAAATGCATAATAAATAATAAAGGATTAAATAATATTTGCAAATTTTAGAATTTTAATTATGATCTAATTTGAAATATATAATGTATTTTAAGTTTAGGGTACATATGCTATTATGAAGTTAAGTTGGGTAAATATGATAGAATATATGATATTATCAAGATAAGTTGGGTAAATATGATATTATGAAGTTAAGAAGGGTAAACATGAAATTCACCCAGAAAAAGAAAAAGAACTCACCGAATCAGCTTCTCTATGCGTGCTCCAAATGTCTCAACTGTGAGAGCATTGAATTTTCTGCGGTCAATGACAACCCTCAGATCATCAAGACAAGTCAACAAGTATGGCAAAGAGCGGTCATCATCTAAGGGCATATTTCCAGCGCACCGAGCGATATCCGCCAGTTCATTCATCTACACAAAAATGTCAACTGTTCATCAGCCAAAGAAAGCACACACATATCCGTTATGGTTTTTATATATAAACACATGTATATGTTGCTATGGCAGCTAAATTAACATACATGAAAAGAAAAAAACAAAGAAGAAACTTATCCTTCCACAAAATTGAACTATCAAAGGAAGTGCAGTCTCTAGAGAATTCGAGTAAAATAGAGAACACCTAAAATAAAAAAAATGCACATATCGATAAAGGACGGAGTCTTGCATGCAAACTGCAAAAGCACCTATCATTGTTTACTGTTTTTACCAGACAAAGCTACATCATCATGATATCATCATCATCATTATCTTAGAGAAGATTCATACTAAGCACTTGCAAACATGGGTGACCAAAAACCGGCATATGATTGCTTACGCTAACGTGATGTTCTGCCTTGGAAATAAAAAGGAGGGCTTGTGTGCGGTGCCTCAGAGCCAAAGAGGCCATGTTCAAAGGGGATAACTTGTAACACCGCAACTTCCAAAGGTAACATAAAAGAGTATTTATTACTTGAAAGATAAATAAAGTGTTCCTTTCAAAGGGTCAGAAAGCAGTTATATGTGATTTTGTATATTAAAGGAGGTGGAAGAAGTCAAATAAGTCAATGTTTGATCTACAGTGTTGCAAAATTCGGCCAACTCGGCCGAGTACTCGGTACTCGTACCCTAACCGAGGTGAGTTAAGGTAACTCGGTCAAACGCGGTCATACTCGGTCAACAAAAAAAATTAGGTTTTAAGGTAGCCAGGTCGCTTTTCTCTTCCATTTTCACGCAAACCTCCTGCCGCCCACTTCCTTTCTTGCTCGATTGAAGAACATCCACAAAATTGATGCCCGATTGAAGACCAAATCGTGTGTCTTACAGTCCTTCCATTTGCTGCTCGATTTCTTCATCAACAAGTAACAACCAGTCCTTCATCTTCGATTTTCTGCTTGAGTTCTTCGGTTTCTTCTCGACGGGTACAGGGACAGCCTAAGGTAAACGATTTTTGAAGCTTTTGATCTTGTACTTACTTATGTTATGGTCTATTGTATACTTCCATTTCCATTCCGATTTTGATCTTGTACTCATTTTCGACGGGAACAGGGAACAGGCCTGCTTCTTTTTTTTTTTGAATAGGCTGTCGACATTGTTACTTTGTTAGTTTGTTAGTAACACAATTACACACTCACTTACATAGTTATATTGATTATTGATTATTGAATAATGAATACTTGATTAATGTTACAAATTAGGACATTGAGGGCTGCTGTTTTTTTTTTTGAATAGGCTGTCGACATTAATTTGATTACACTTGTTATGATTTGCTTCTTATCTTTAGCAAATTGATTACTAATTTAGCAATTTGATTACATATGTGTAATTTTCAAAAAATTTCATTAAAAAATCCCAATCCGAGTACTCCAAGCCTAGGCCGAGTACTCCTACTCCCCGGTCGGCCGCTCGAGTAGCGCCTAGCGATTTTTGCAACATTTTGATCTGTCAAACTAACCAAAAGTTAAAGGTGGCATACTAGCATGGGAGTGAAAATTCCCTTCATTTAGAAGACTATTTGGGTCTTTTTAGGTCTAAACATGGCTAGAGACACTAGAAGTGAATGTGTCTAGAACTCTCATTCCCAAACAAACTTCAAGTATGTGTCAATATGGTCATCAATCAAGAGAGAAAGGGGGACCATCAGAGAAGTCAAAAATTGTGTTTTCTGTAAAAACGAAGCTACAATCAGTGTTTTGTAAGTGTTAGAAACAACCTACAGTCAACAAACCATAAGGTATTTAACTTTTTCTTGAATTATATGTCTAGGGTTCTCGGTATTTTAGGTTAGGGTCAAAGAGATGTATCTAACACTTCATTGTGCGTGCTATGTAGAAGCAGGCAGAATGAAATAATCCCGGTAGAATTGTGCTCAACTTGTTTAGATAGATTATACCAAGAAGGATTCTTGAATGTTAGATGGTTCATCTTGTCTCAAAACTTGGACTAGGGTCATGTAGGCTTTAACCCATAACCACATAAATGAAATAATGTCAGTAGTATTCCGGTCAATTTGGGTTGTAATTTTAACCGATGCCCAATTTTATAGGGGATTAAGATGTTTTTTTTAATCAAGACATGTGCTGAACCAGTAGCAGGATCTTCAGGCAAGTAAACGTGTTATTCCCTAACCGGGACAAACATCAAAATACGGATTTAATTCATGGTTAACTTAATGTTAAGGTTCTGAGATCTCTCAGGTTGAATTCAACAGCAGTGATAATCAATTGGTTTAAAAGAATTTTGGAAAAGAATAACCCTTGGAACTGAAAGACTTTACACACTTGCAGACAATTGAGAGAATAGAGGAAATGGAAGCAAGAGTTTATTGATTCTATCAATACTGAAGGTACAACCGTACAAGTATTCATAAGAGAACACCCTGTTACAATAGACTAGATCACAGGCTAGCTAATCACTAAAAGTGGTGACTGGAATTAGTTGAATCTCTTGCAGCCGTCATTGGGTCATCACTTACATTTTGTTATGCATCTTTATATGGACGGACCAGTATATGTCTGCCAACTAGTAACAATTTAGGAATACATGTGTAGGGTCTATAAAATGTATATTTTCACACACATCAAAGATATAAAACTCTATAAGGGGTGTTTAAATTACTGAAAAACTTCTGTTTAGCGTATCTGATTTTGATCGTAATACTCTGAATTAGAGCCAAAGTAATTATATAATTGAGATATACCTGGGGAAGGTCATCATGTTCAGAGTAAGCACCTTTTCCCGCCAATAGCAAGTCTATCTGGGTGGTCCTAGGTGTCAATGGTGACCTAGGTGTCATGCTACCAGCAGATGATGTTGTCATTCCTTGATCAGATTTGGGACCAAAACGGGTCCTACATGACATCGATGGAAGACCTTTAAGATCCTCCATGGAAACCGAATTATCAGATTCAGGTAAACAGTCGAGCATGTCTTCTGAACCTCTTCGAGACAAATCACTTAGTTTTGGAGAAACAAGATCACATTCTTCGGGTTGAACATTCGAATTAGGTACTTTAGAACCATCTGGGCTTCTAACAACATGTTGAAAATCCTTTTGTGAAATTGATTCCATTAACTTCTCTAAAGTTTCAGCAACTCTAACAAGCCGTTCATCTACACGTAAACCCGTTTGATCACATCGATCAGCGATCGCGCAAACTCTAGAATGATCTTCCACATGTAATGTAGGAACCTCTTCCTCACAAATCCGACAAATTATCGAACTTTCATCGGTGATATTCGGTTGATCCCCCCATCCCCATGAAACTCGATGTTGATGCTTAAAAGGAGTGGTAGATTGTGCATGTGAATCTTTTATTAATTCAGGATGCTTCGTAGTACTCAAATCCACTTCACGAGCTACCTTTTGGATATTATCATTATTATCACTCGACTCTTTTACCATTACTTCTTCTTTCGGGCTTTTTCCACCTGGAGACGGAAATTTCTTCCATGATGCCATTCGATCTCTTCCCGATGGGGATTCTAAGTTATTTTTAGTTTCTAAAGGTGGTGGAGTTGGAATGTTTTCAGGTTTTATCGCTTTTTCTTTCTTCAAATCCACCCTGTGTAACTCGTGTTGTTCCCCACTAAAGAATTTCCTTGTTAATGGTGTTTTCGAGCCTTTTAAAGCAACAGGAATATGTTTATCTGCAGAACGCAGTGATTGGCGAAGTTGAAGAACTAGTTCATCTTCGGCTAAACCACTCTCTTTGTGAAATTGTAGGAGTCGCGTACATCTAGTGAGTATAAAAAGCATACGGGTATGAAGCTGCTTTAAAATACCCATGGGTAGCTCTTGACGTTTATCATCGAGTTCTTGAACAATGCCTTCACATTGCAACCAAAATTCTCCAGGTGATGTCATGGCACACCTCTGAGCCAATAGCAGTAGGTCTTCTAGATTTTCCTGCCATTGAGGTTGACTTTCTTCATTCTTTTCCAGAATACCGAGCAAATCTCCAGCAAATTTATGAAGATCGGCGTCTACTTCTTCCTTTGCTTTATCGAATTTAGCTCGTATCATTGACAAAACCTCCTGCTCAATGAAAATAAGAGTATAATAGCAACAAAGTATTCATTAGAAGATAATGTATTAGACAGAAGTGGTTATCTGGACCCATTTACTTATGAACGGGTAGGTACAGGTTGTGTTTCTTCTCTAAAGGATCAATGGAGTAGCTTAAAGGGAAATGTGTCAAAGGGCATAACAAGTCAAAAGTAGCGACATAAACTAATGTATAAAACCTTCAATGTCATTTTATTAAAATCAAATAGTTAATTTTATGTAAACATACTTCACAGTTGACACTCTAATTACCTACAAAAAAAAAACTAACCTATAAGAAAAAAAAAAGTGTTTTGTGTTATCCTGCTTTGGCCTAGCTGGTTTCAACCTGTACTAAAATGACCTGTTTTGACCATTACCAAAAAAACTTCCTGTTCAACCCGAACCTGTTTTGACATGTTACCCAACTCTAAAATTAGAGAAAGACGTGTACCTCAAGGTTATTTAAACCACGGGGCTTCCAAAGTGGGAAAGGTCGAACGCCTTTTGAGTTCAACTCATGGGAGAAACTTTTGATATCTGCAGGATATCTCTTTCTAGGTGCACTTGTAACCCGAAGTATAGCTTGAAAGCGGGGTGACTCGGATTCTTTAGGATTCTCACAATCATATGATGTCTAAAAAGGAAAAAGAAAAAACTAACGTTTCAGTTACACATCATAAAGAACTAAAACCTGCTAAGACAACATAAATATGAAAATACATACATACATATATACTAGCATGGTGTCAGCGCAATGTTGCGGCGGCAAATAGTTTCTATCCAATAACATGCCGTTTTCATTTATTTCTTCTTCTCTCATCAACTTTTAGTTGATTTTTAAAACAAATTAAAAAAACAATAAAAAGAAAAAAATCAAGGTTGTAAAAATCGCTCGGCGGTATACAGTCGGTCGACCACCTTCAAGCGATTAATCGGCCTTGGCGGAGATTAATCGGTTTCTTGGCGGGGACTCTAAATTATAAAGGAATTTATTTTTAAAAAATAAATATTAGCAATATCCTA
>JAUEJL010036634.1:0-21130 GCA_032274825.1 Drosophyllum lusitanicum
TAGGTGGGCAATCCAATTGAAGGAGGGGGAATTGGACTAGTAAGATTGGTTCTAGCGGTTCTCGTACGAAAAACAGTTCTCGTTTGAACTTTTGCCTATATATATATATAGTGAAAAGATCATTTGAGAACCATTTTTATTGCGAGAACCGTTAGAACCAAGTCGTCCAATTCCCTATCCTTTAACTCAATTGCGAGTACCAATCTTGACCCTATTAACTTACATCTATGGCTATAATGCTAATGCCTTGTTAATGATCCCTCATTAATGCTCATTAATGACTCGTTAACGAGGGGTACTTTGAGAAAATTAAGTCAACTGCATATTCAATTTACGTAAAATGCATATTCAGTCGTAATTGTGTGTGTGCATAGGGGAGGGTTCATTTGAGTAACATTCTTATAACAAGTACCTCGAGAACCAATTTTGGCCCTCGATTAAAATAAATCAATAGCCAAAAAATTTGGCGGCTCATTAATGGCTATTGATTGGCTGATTAATGGCTAAAAAATTGTTCATTACTAAGGTATTTTGGGAAAATCAAGCGTCATTAAATAGTAATTCATCCACCGGGAAGCAATTCATGGTTGGGTAAACATATGAATGACAAAAATACTCCTAATTAACGGGTATTAATGGTAGTTACAAATGGTACTCATGGTACTCATTAATAGGGGTATTTCGGTCATTTATATATTTATCAATAGTGAATTGCATCCGGATGGATGAGTCATTATTTAAAGAGTCTTGATTTTTCCCAAACTAACCCTCATTAATGAGCCACTAAAAATTACTAGCCATTGTTTTATTTTGATCAAGGGTCAATATTGGTTATCGCAGTTCTCATAGAAAAAACAGTTCTCGTTTGAACCTTCCCATATATACATATACATACACACGCGCGCACACACACACACACACACACACACACATATATATATATATATATATGTATGTATATATCAGTAGTGGGGCAACACATGTTTCCTCCAACGTTTTCATGAGAGAAAAAGAGAAGCAAGTCTACAATAGTCAAATACCAACAAAATCACAAGTCTTACCGTTAGCAGGCCCTCCTTGTCATGTGGGATAACAAAAGTAAGGAAGGACTTGTTTTCCTCTTTTGGAAGCACATCTAAACGCTGTAAAAATGACCATTATCAAAAACTCAGAAAAAATATGACAATCAAACCTCAGAACTGTTTTTTTTAATTAAAGTTACCATACATCTTTAAAGAACATCTTCACTTCCTCATGAGGTGTTGCAGGGACATTAGCAGTGGTTGGGGAGAAGCTTATATTAGCAATATAACCTGTACCAAATCTTGATTTCAATCTGATTGAATTCCCGATGCAGCGAAGCCTGCCTTTTGTCATGATTCCTATCCTGTCACTTAAAATATCAGCTTCTTCCATTGAATGTGTGGTGAGAATAATGGCTCGACCTTTCTTCGCATTCTCAATAATGTCCCAAACATGTCTTCGAGTAATCGGATCCATACCAGTAGTCTGAATGGGTCAATTCAGGTTAAATTTTATCTTGACAGATGGATACAACAGAAGAAAATAGCTTAAAAGGAAAGAGGTCAAAAAGGGTCGAAACTACTATATTTTAAAGGGAAAACTGTACAAAAAAGGTACTCAAAACTTTGTGATTTTGATTCGAGGTACTAGCTTTTTTTTCCTCAATCAAAGGTAGCACTTTTTTTCAGAGACAGAAAAAGGAGTCTTTTGAACTCTTGAGCAGGTTTTTGGTTTTTGGTTTTTGAGATGGCATGACACATCACTTTCATTGCCTATGTGATGGTACATGTGGTATGCCACGTGACATTATGGTCTATGTAGCAGTACACGTGGCACTTGCCATGTCACATCAGCTAATGAGCCGATACAAAGTTGCGTGCTATGTGTGCGCACTGCTGACTAGACTTTTTCAAACCTGGAAACCTGCAAAAGGCTATATGTATATGTATACATAATAAAAGGTTTGACACCTTTAACTGACAACAAAAAAGTTGAGTACCTAGAAATAGAAAATTGCAAAAATTTTGGTACCTCTTTGTGTAGTTTGCCCTATCTTAATGTATAAAACCTCCTAAATTGTTGTATTAAAAAAGTTAGATGATTATTGAAATAATATCACGTTCACAATCACATTTGGCAATAATCACTAATAAATGCAACTTTTTAATAAATAAAAGCTTTACAGGTCAACCAAACTCGACCCTGACCCGAACCCAAAAATTACCCACTTTGACCCGTTAGCTACCTTAACAAACCGATTTTACCAGGTCTAATAGAGAGGATTAAAAGTTGTAAACAACAAAATTCCAACTCTTATTACCGGTTCATCTAAGATCACCAACTTTGGTTCACCAATTAGGGCTATTGCAACACTGAGTCGGCGTTTCATTCCTCCACTGTAGCTACGAGCTCTCACTTTGGCTGACTCAGTGAGTCTCACCTCAGCCAATGACTTTTGTACGACCTGTAAAAGGTTTGGGATAAATATAAATTCATGGACAATTCGTCATGTTTACAACCTTAGATATCATACAACGTTTGAATTTAGTGAAATTTTGCTCATAAATTTCTGGTAGACTGTATTGGTATAAAACAAAAACAAATTGATATTTGGATCACTTCTAAAATAGTTTTAATAGTTGGGATGGTCTTAATGAAATGTTTTTAATACTTGCGTCACCTCTCTATACATTATTCCTTTTTCAGGGACAAAAGAGTGTTTCAGGCCAACCTGAACCCTCCCATTTTGTCTTCTTACACAACCAGCCATTTTGGTACCTCTAGTTAACAGATTAAAGTAAAATTTCAGATTATCGCATAATAGGAAGCACCGTTTTAAGTGAAGAAGGGGGAAGACCCTTGATACTAGCAAATAGATAAAGGTGTTCTTGACCAGAAAGTGCATCCCAAAGAATATCAAACTACAACCAATAAACAAAATATTAGTTCCGATCCTGAATAACTGATGCTAATCTAATACCCTAAATGTTTGATAAAGGTAATCACCTGGGGACAAACACCTATCATTTTTTGGATATTTGACATGCCAACAGAGCTTCGGATGGAATGACCATATATAAGAGCTGTTGAAATAAAATGTAAATAATTTATTCTCATTGAAAAAAAGAACATCTGCAATGAAAGAAACATATTACCATCTCCTTCAGTGACAGGTGTGATTCCAGTTAAGCAATTGATTGCAGTAGTTTTACCGGCTCCATTGGGTCCTAGAAGACAAAACAACTGATCTTTTGGGAAGTTCACCCATAATCCCTAAAATAAGTTTATGTTACATGAGCTGTATAAACACGTTTTCTAGAGCATGCAGACCCTTAAAAAATAAAAGAGTTAATAGTTACATACCTTAAGGGCATGGTAAGGAGGAGTTTTCTTGCAATTGAAGCAACCAATATTAGTTCTTCCAGGATATACTTTCGCAAGACCATGTATTTGAACTGCAAGATTTGGATCAACAGTTCCTTCTCTGTGTTGCTGCTTCACAATGTTCTCCTCTTGAAGCACATCCTCATCATCAGGAGAGGTATGTTCTAATTGTGGAAGAGAACGCATGCAACTACAAATTCCGCCCTCTTTAAACAAAACAGGAATTAAGATGTTTTGGTGAAATGCCTTTTGAAAAAAAAAAGATCTTTAGTTCAAAGAAGATTTGGTATTACCTTCCACCTTGCCACCACCTTTTCCTGACCAGTAACCAGGGTTAAGAAAGTAGAAAGTTGGTTTTCTTACACCTGATGAGTTCGGGAGTATATTATCAAAGTAGATTGCAAGAGCAACCCACAAAATAAATGTTGATAAAAGCCATAAATAGATATCGTTCTGCCAAATAAACATGAAACAGGTCAACTTTAAATGAATAAATGATAATAGTATAAGATGGCATTGAAAACCAATACAGAGATAGGAAGTGATAACCATCAGACCACACACACATAAAAATGGAATATGAAAGAAAACCCCACTCCTCAAGACTAATAATAGTACTAACAACAACAACAATAATAATAACAGTAGTAGTAATAATAAATAAATAAGTACCACTGTTATTAGACAATCTGTATCATTGGGTGCACACTTCCCTTTACCGGTCCAGCTGATACCAGGGTCTTGAGGAGTGGCTGTAGCATCAGAAAGCAACTGAAGGGCTTTAGCAAGAAGATTTGGAGGGTAGAAAGACCAGATGATTCTGTATGTGTTTGAGAAGTTGTCACTGTAGGGAAACCCGAAAGCAGTAACCACCTGCATAAAAAAGAAATCTCCATAAAACGAGAGAAAAGTGAGTAGTTTTTGGTAAATGGTAATTAGAAACAAAAGAAACTTACCTGTGTCAGAAAGCCAACTATATATACAGAGAAACCAACAGCTGTAGATGAAGTGGATTTGCTGATGAACGATGAAAACATGAACGCGAAACCAACCTGACAGCAAAAGCTAGGAAATTCTAATCAAGACAATATACGGTTTGAAGAAATAACTTGGGAAAAGAAAGAATGTTTACCATGTTTAATTGGAAAAGAAAGAACACAAAAAACACAACTGCAAAGCTGTTGTGTAAGAAGAAATCAAACTGAAACATCATTCCAAAGAGCACTGTGAAAAGAGATGAAAGTAGGGTGATGATACCCTCCCATGTAAGCCATGATAACCAATAAGCTGTATCATAAAGACCCATCATAGCCATTGCCTATATAATTAAAAAGAAAGAAAGAAAGAAAGAAAGAAACAATTCAGAATCTTCAGAAATATGTAAACAGTATCATGTAAAATAAAAATAATGATAATAAACCTTCTTACCTGGCGAAGCTTGAGTTCTTTCTCAACAATCAAAGAACTAATCTGTAACACAAAACCAAACATGGCAATTGCCAGGAAAAAACTTGGTCCTACTGTGCCCACAGAAGAGAATGTTTCAACTACAGGATGTGCAAATTCCTTCAGATTGACAACCCAACTGAAACTAGGATCTGCCACATTTTACAACGTTTCTTTAGATAGTTGCAGAAATGGGGAAATACATGACAGAAATTTTAACATGTACTGATGTTATACCTCCTATTAAGGACCTTGCAATTTCACGTTCAGCAGCAATTTGAAGTGGTATTTGAAATTTGAATGTAGGATCTTCAAAATCTCCTCGTTTTGCCATTGGTGTAGAGTTTGTTTGTAAACCGTAACTAATTACAGTAGCATTTCTCACAACAAAATGCAGAGCTCCAGGACAGGTCATAGGATTGGCGAAAAGCCATGCATCCACATCATTTTTGGTTCGAAATGATTTGACCTATTCAGAAGGTCAATAAAGATTATTCCACTCAGAGTTTAATCTTAAAAGCACATAATGTAGAACAGTATTTTCGGTAGTGATATACAGATTGTTCTAGGTATAGATAACAGTATAATTGGCTTGCTTATGTACAATGTTAAAGCTTCATGTTTCAATTAGATTTTTAGGTTGAAAATTGAAGCTTGAAGATGGAACTATTGATTGTGTTTCTTATCAAATACTTCTTCTTCCTCCTAATTTTAACACTAATAACAACTTTTTCAACGTGCATACCCTGTGTTGTACATAATTTCGCCCCTGTGTTGCATTGGAGTAGTCTAAATTCTACAAAATTTCTTACAAAACCTTTTTAGAACTCCAGCCAAATAATTGCCTCAAAGCAAGTAAAATGTGAAAATCAATAATGATTACCTTGGTGGAAGGAATAGGCCTACCAGGATTATTAGCCCTGATTCGATCAACAATCGATGAAATCCTCGCACTGTCACTGCCGCTCCAGATGAAGTCAAAACACGGAAGCTTAGTGTAATACTTATCCTCGCACGGAGGGATCGGAGGATCGATTAGCGGTTCTGGATCACGTACGCTCTTAAAGGCAGTAGAAGAACCGAATCGAGCTTCGATTGCTTTTTGTATAATGAACAGCAAAAATATGAAGAATATTGATGAAAACAATTGAAGGAATGTAGCTCTCTTGTTCCGCCATGCGAGCAGCAAGTTCTTGGAGAATAACGCTTTGAATTGTTGAAGCAATAGCTTGAATCCTTTCTGCAATTCCATTCTCACTACCGTTGTGTGTTTTACTGTGTGTATATGAATCTATATGTATCTGTTGTATCTATAGGTGTGTGTACTGTGTGTGTTTTGGGGAATTGTTGGATGCAACTTGCAAGAGAAGAGAAGCGCGGGGTTTTCAGAATCACAGAAAGCAGTTTTTAAGAGTGAATAGGGTGGAAACATTGATATTTATAAATGCCATCAGAGTATATCTAAATTACAAGATGTGCCACTATCAACGAAAAGATGGGTTATAAAATGCCATCAGAGTATATCTAAATTACAAGATGTGCCACTATCAACGAAAAGATAGGTTATAATTTCTAGTATTTACAATTCATCCCCTTCAACATTTATAATAGCTACAAGAACCCCAAAGCTAAAACTTATATTATATAACAAAAACTTACAAAACAAGACAACATGTGACTATGTGAGCTTGCAAGAGAAACTCATAGTCCCATGAAAAAAATATCACATCTAACAATGGGGCTCGACCTGAAACATCAAAAACAAACAAAAAAAAAAAAACGAAATATCAGTCTCACTCTACAATACAACTGAACAGAACACAAATAACATAATAAAATTAAGTATACCAGATTTATCAGCCATGATTTCCAATGTTTGTGAGTTCGTTTATAGGAATTGATTAGACCATGTTTTTTAAAATGCATTTAACATTACACATCTTACTATTGTATGTATTGAACATCAAAAAATTATACTGTGTGTATCAAAGTTTTAGTTTGTTGCTATTGTATGTATTTTGTTTACATAAGGAAAGAAAAAAAAAAGTTTAAGTCTAATACATATAGTATGAAGTTTAATACACACATCTGTACATTAAAATTTTCATAAACACGATAGAAAATTTAAATATTTGATATACATAATAGTAAAAGATGTAAAGTTGAATACATTTGAGTAACTGATTACGGGTCTCTCCTTTCAGATAACCTAGAAATTAATATTTATAAGATCAAAAAATAATCAAAACACAGTAATCATGAACATGTTCGTTGCTTTCAGAATAACACATTTATCTCTTTTTTTTTCTTTTGGGGAGAAACCGTACAAAAAATACGTCCAATTTATATATAATCTTTATTTGATATTTTGGATTTTTTGTGATAATTAAAAAATTTCTGATTAAAAACTCATATTGTATGAATCAAAATTTTAATTCGTCACTATTGTGTATATTAAACTTCCTATTGTATGTACTAAACTTAAACCTTTTTTTTCTTTTTTTAATAACCAAAGTACATACAATAGCAACAAGTTAAAAGTTTGATACACATAATAAAAAAATGTATAAAGTTAAATAAATTTTAACAAAAATTACCCTTTTTAATCAAATGATCGATTTTATGAATTTTCTAACTACTCACCCTCTTTCTTTGAAACCTTTAACACAAGAGTATTAATTAACAAAAGGAAAAAAGTTAGATCTTCAAATAGAAGTTAGAACACTCGATGTGGCTTGGGGTGCATGCTCGGCGTGGCCATGGTCGACACGGGCATCAGTTGGGATGCCACACCCTCCCGTAGTTGGCATGGTGTTTTTTGTTTGTGATGTCAGTCCCGTTGAGAGTTTTTATTTTTTATTTTTTTAATGTAACATCTAGTTATAAGTCATTTTTCCAACCATTCTCGTATAAATATATCTGCAATTCATCATTTTTACTCACACAAATATCTTCTCTTCTCAAACACTTTGCATCTTCGATCTTATATAACACCAACAACAAACAACAACTGAACTTAATCCCATCAAGACTGAGTATGAGAAATGTAGACAGTATACTTCTCGACCTAAAGGAACGGAGACAAAAGATAACTTTCGCTTATCATCCACATTGACATGTTAATGTCTTGTCTTCTAAGTACGAAAAATGGAGAGATACACAAAAATAGTGATCTCGATGTTATTGTATGGACTCTTTCACTTTTTTGAATATTTACGTAGCGAAGATTCCACAACAAACTTGATTATGAAACAATGTTATGAATAGCGTCTAGGTTATGTCGATCTTTATTTAAAGGGCAAATTGTCGAAAAAAGTAACATAAATTAAGTTTAAGTTTATCGATAAAGGTAACGATCATTTTTTTGGCAGAGAAAAGATTCAAAATATCAATTTCTAACAAAACAAATACTGTGAACTAATCAACTTCATATTTACTTGCTGTTGAGTACCTCCACGTGCCAATCTAATCTTTAATTATTATTAATTAAATTCTAAGACCTAATTTAAATATTTTTTTTGCAATTTTTCTAAAGTTCATGTGTTTATTATCAAGAGTCCAAAACGAACGCATGAAATCCCTAATTTTGAACATGTCGAAGAACCCTCATTGAAGAAAGAAATACACACACAAATGTGTTCATCCAAGAGTCCAAAAGGAATCCAAACAATGAAAAACCTAACCCATGTAAGGTTTTAGCGGTTAAAACAACTTGAACTCATAAACTTGAATTTGTGAGTTTTAGCAAAATTAACCTTTTTTTTAAAAATCAAAACTTTATGTATAAATCAAATAGCTGAAGCGTTTTAAATAAAACAAGAGTAAAACGTTAAAACCCTGTTAGTAATCTAGCAAAATCTCAATAGTTTAATTACCAACAATAAACCTACAAAATTACCACAGACACTCATTGGTTATCTGTCCATTGATACTATACTGGCATCACTACTGATAAGGCACGGGCCCTATTGGGTCTCACGCCAAGGGTAGATCCCAACAGCACAACCTGATCAAGAGAAAAAGTGAGATTGGGGTTTCTGGCGACCTTCACGGGTCGTGAAGGAGTCGTGAAGAAGAAACCCGCTTTGAGGCTTTACCACCCGGACAGGGAGTCATGGGGCCATAGCCTTCACAAGTGCTTCACGGGCCATGAGAGCTTGTGAAGGCAAAAGTTAAAGTGACACTTTAATATTATTGAACCTTTTTTATGGTCCAATGAGGGAGAGGCATTTTGGCCGACCCTGGTGTGACTTGGGCTCCTCCAAGGCCTATTTATACATTTGTTTTCTCTTGTGCAAGAACCTTTTGACACTTGAACTTATATATACATATTAACATACACACTTAGGCTCCATTGCAAGCGACTTGGTGTATTCAAGGCTTAAGGTACTAGTGATGTTCAAGTAGCTTGAGCTTCACGAAGGTGTCAAGCTTTGGGTCATTAGCAAGACGAGACTACGCTTACTTGGTGTGGATATCATTAGAGGAGCTCATTTAGGGTTCTATCAGATCCTCATCTTCACTACCACCAGAGACATCAAGGGTATGAGTGTCTCTCCTTCTTGCTTATGTTCTTCTTGTTGCTATCTTTCTCGTGTGGTATTGATCATCTTAAGGATTCGTGTGCATGTGGTTTTGAATACCCGAAAACTCATTTTTAAATCCTTTGCTCCCGTTGATCTTGGGTATTGTAACATGCATGAATTCCTTCAATGCTATCAGATCTACAAGATTATAGCACAGAATGGCTCAAAAAATCATTTTTGAAAGTTTTGAAAACGGTCCAATAAGCCTTTATTAATTGAACTAAGATTAAATACAAGACAATAATGAAATCTTAATCCAAGTTACCGATTATAATTTAACCCTCTCTCAATCTGACAAGTTAATTGCTAAACTTGTTTTGTTGTTCAACTAATGAACAGAAAACAATGATCTCTCTAAACAATTCAGAACATATCAAATGACAGACTAACGAGGTCTATTAACAAACAAACGTTATCATAAACATATTAAAATGTGAACTTATACTAACTCTACCGATAAACATCTAAAGTTCTAAACTAACAAATTAAAACTTATCATAATCTGCTAATTTAAACTAACACTTCTATACATCTACATAGGTAGTTTGGATAACTCTATCTTCAATCTTGAGTCTTCCACTTGAATTTTTAATCTTGAATCTTCTTATCCAACCGTAGAAAAGGAGTAAAGAATTTAAAACACATTTAAACTCTTGTCGGACTGACTTTTCCTATTAAGTTGAGTTACTCAGGTTGAGACTCATCAAGCTGAGTACTTTAACCAAACTTTGGTTTTCCACGTGTACATACACATAGATACTCTTACTTAACTTAGGAAGTCATTCTAGTTCTCTAAAATTTACTTAGAAACTCTGTTTCTTTCTTAAAGCTGACTACTCAGCTTAAGCTAACTAGTCAATCTGACAAACCGAATATAATTCAATTTAATACTTTTAAACTTTATCTTTAAAGCTTTATTTTGTTTCATCAAACTTAAATATATGAGGACATTTGACTAACAGATACCATTTGAACTCGGTTTTATAATAACAAATATGCCTGAATGAATTTGAACTTTTAGACACGGTTTGTTTGATAAAAAACAGTGTTGAATATCTCCTTATATTTCAGGCGCGTAGATACATTATATTTAGACCTTTTTAGCCCGGTTTTAAGTGATTTTTTTAAAAAATCAGATCATGAAAGTGTTTTTTTGTAGCAGTGAATTGCTTCTCCCCTTATTCATGTCATGCTATGTGACCACACTTCCAGCCTACCACTATGCTCTGTGTAAATATACATGTAATCACATTTATTGAAAACGAATTTTAATACCATTTTTTAGGAAAAAACTTTAATGTTTAAAAAAAAGAAGAAAAAAACTATCTTAGGTGAAAATATCGTTTAAAGTTTAATTTATTTCTGCAGATAGATATAAATTTTGCTTCCTCTTAAAATGTCAACCCTTTTGAAAGTGAAGAAAATATATTTGTGATAAAGGATCTCTTGTTGCCTGATGTGCAATTAGTTTTTTTTCTTTTAACCATATAGATCGACCAACACCACCTAACCTTCCTTTGTATTTACAACGCTTGACTAACATTTTATTCTCATTTTATATAAATTACTATTCGGTACTTGCTGAAATTAGGGGTTTCAATCGGATATCCGAAATTTCGGATATCTGAAATTTCGGATTCAGATATCGGATATCTGATAATTTCAAAAACATATATTTTTTATATAAATTTTTAAAAAATATAATTACCAAATAATTATATTACTTTAATCACTAAAAATAGCTCAAGTATGATACATGTATATAAAACTATATATGTTAAGTAAATTAAATAAATAAGAAATATAATAATAAAAAATAATTTTCAGTTATCAGATATCCGAAACTTCAAAAAATTACTATCCGAATTCGAATCCGAAAATTCAGATATCCGAATTTTAGGGTATCCGAACTTTCGGATAATTTAGAATCGGATTTTCATATAATCAATTTGGATGTTTGGATTCGAATTATTTTGATTACCCATAGCTGAAATAAGTGTTTATCATAAACTATGTAGATCGACCTACACTCCACCTTTTTTTGTTTTTTTTTTAAAACATAATTTATTTTTTGAATGATTTATCTAATTTTTTATCATATGCATATTAATTACACTTTATCAAAAAATTATATAAATTATAAAATTTTAAAATCGTGTATAATTCAAAAATAGTTAACCATATAACAACACAATCGTTACAAATTTCAAAATCTACGCGTCTTTATTTGTAATTCATATATTTAGTTAAAAGGTCAATAATGATTTAACTATCAAAGTTATCAAAGTTTTTTTAAAGAATTTTATATTAAAGTTTAAATTTGTCATGATTTAATTCTTAAATTTATAACTTTTTGATTTAAGCCTTAAAGTCTTTTTCAAAATGATTTAACCTTTAAATTTTTGTTAAAAAATGGCTTAACCCTCTAGGTTGTGTTAATTTTTCTATAAAACTAGCATGCATAATCAAGTAGAGATGGCAAAATAAAAAACCATACAAAGCTTAAGAATTAACCCATTTTTTAAAAAAACACTTAAATGTTTAAACTATTTAGAAAATACTTTGAGGTTTAAATAATAATAAACTCAAAACATTATGGTACAATCATTTAGAAAAAAACTTTGATGATTAAGACGAAATAAAACTTTGATTATTAAACTATTATTGACTCATGGCAAATGAGCCACACCATCATGGTGTGACAGTGAGTGGTTGTGATCATAGGAAAGGTAGCAGAGCGTGGTGGTGTTTTCTATTACAATCTTATCGGTGGGTTGTGTTGTGGGTGAATATTAGAATTTGGTGTGTGATTTCGAGTGACCACATGTTGTGTTGAATATATGGTAGGTTAAGTGGTTTGTTTTATGAGTGAATCCTATAATTTGATGTGATTTCGAGTGACCACAGCATGAGTTGAATATATGTTAGATTGAGTGGTGAGAGTGTATTTGTGACAATTATATGAATATATGAGAAACAGTGTGTCTGAATATATGAAAAGTGTGACAGTGATCACCCACATAATCTTAACGGTTATAACTAGTTTAGTTAAGTATACTACTTTCGAATGAACTTTTATATCCTTTATTTTGATGAAATATTGACAATCTTCTAATCTTCTAATATAAATAAAAGACTAACCTTTAACAATTTAATTGGAAGATCTTGACCAGTCATTTAATCAAAATTGAAATCCTAACCATTCATTTGATCAAAATTATAAACTCAATTTTAAAATTCAATTCTAATAGGAGATAAGATAGTTAGTAATAAAATATTATTTAAATTTTAAATTAACATAACATGTTTGTTTAGACAATATGTTTACATTATTCACATTTTTATATTACAAATCAATTTTCCAAACTTAGTTTTGATTTTAAATCAATTTAATTTATATTAGAATGTTTATCTAATTCAAACTTTTTATCTACTACATTAATTTAAAAATAAATATTCAAGTTCCTTATTATTATCTATCTATGGTTATTATATAATACAAGGGAGATGATTTATACACAACATTTATTCAAGTTCCTTATTATTATCTATCTATGGTTATTATTATATAATACAAGGGAAATGATTTATATACAAAAATTTTTTGTAACACAACAATAATGATTTTTTACCCCATAAACCGACTAACTATTTTTTTCAACAATATGTTCAAGGGTATTATGGTCTAAACATACATTTTTTGTTATATATGATAAAAAAAATGTTGTGTATAAATCACTTCTCATAATACAAACCTTATTGTAATTAAATTTTATGTTATTCTTAAAGTTGTTATTATTTATTTTTCTATGTAAAGTGACTTAAATATAAAATTCTTTTTAGTTTTTAAGAAATTCTCATATTGTGCTTTTCTTTTGTCAATACAATATAATTATATAATTAAATAAATGAATATAAAATAATACTTTCATAATTACCCGTGTGTTTACACGGGTATTTAAGCTAGTATTGCTAATATATCAAAAGAAAATAAATAGTTGAGTACTTGAGTAATTAGAACACGGGGCTGCTAAGAAGACTAAATATAATTCTTTAAGATTAAATTATTAAGGCAAACCGCATAGAAAGATAATACAAAGAGTTAATTACGGTATACGTGGTTGTAATGAAATTTCAATTTTAATTTTTAATTTTAAAAATTATGAAAATAGTTACTGTAATTGTTTTTTTTTTTCACTTTTGATCCTTTACACTAATTGCTATTAACTTTGATCGTTACTTAAAAAGTATTTTGGTCAATTTCCTATTTATTCTTGTTATCAAACAACCTCTAAACTTTTTCTAAATTTTTTGTTAAAATTAATGATTAATTAATCTTTTATTAAAATTAACTAATAATTAATTAAGTATTTATAATGTTAAGTAATACTCTTATACATATTAATTACTGATGATTTTTAAAAAAAATTATTTTTAATTTTAATAATGTTCTTGGTATTATTCTTTAGTGTTCTTGATTTCATGATATGCATCTTCATGTTGTTCAAAAAAATCTTCAAGTTAAAAAAAACCTAAGTTAGATTTATAAACACAATCAAATACGCACACTTGGATCTTGATTTACAACTCAAACACAACACGCATACACACATGGATCTTGATTTACAAAACACACACATAGAGAAGCCTAAATCTGGATTCAATCACAATCAAATACAAACACGCAAATCTATAACCTAGATGGAAGATTCAAAAAACCAAAATCTCAAAAAACCCAAACCCGAATCTATAACTTGATACACACAAAGACCTACACATCAAAGGAAACACACACCTAAAACTATTGAAGAACCCTAGCGAAGAACACACACATCTGGATCTGTCGAAGAACACACACACACCCTGGATCTGTTGTTCTTGTTGAAGAACACACACATGGATCTGTTGAAGAACCCTAGTGGAAAACCCTAAATCGGACCTTGTGAAGGTGAAGGTGAGATGAAGGAGTACCGGAGCTTCATGGTGGTGGTGGGCCTGGTAGCATCCGGCGGAGGGGAGAATTTGAGATGGAGAAAGATAGAGGTTAGAGATATGGGTATGTGTCGAAGAACCCTATCGAAAAACTCTCACAAGGTATGTGTCTCTCGCGACCACCAGCGCATGGTGATGGCGTCCGGCATAGTACATCATTAAAATCTCTCCAAGTACTTGCAGGATTAAGGTGGGAAGTTGTTTTAAAATTTGATCTCTTGAAAGACTTGTTTAGTTTCTACTATCTATTTGCAAACCTCCTTGATTAGAAATACTTTAAGTGTCTTGAAGATAAATAAAAATCATTCAACAAGTTTTGATAAAACTTTTCCAAAGTTTAGGTTTAGTTTAGCCAATTTCTTCGGTTAAGGTTTTGGTCATAAAAGTTACAAACTGATATTTGGTTAACTGAATATCTGTTAAACATCCATGGACAACTTACCTGTAGGTTTATTTGAATGGAACCTACCTATAGGTGTTAACAATCAAAGTGTCACTAATGGGGCTTCTTAAGCCAATAAATGTGAGGGATTAACGGACATTTGGAGAACGAATGCTATTATATTGCAACTCGTTAGTTTATGAAAGATAATTCCAATTGCAAGAACAAAATCGAATGGATAAGGAAGCAATTTAGAAGCTATGAAGATGGATAATTAAGAGAGAAGAATAGAGGATGATAAAACTAATCAACAATGAAACAAGTGATTTTGTGGTCCTCGAGTAATATTGGTCCATAGTACATGTATTATATGTGTTGGCCTCGAGTATATACCAAATGAAGAAATATATAACTTACAATATCAACTTTTGGAAAAAGTTCAATCGAGAACTGTTTTCGTACGAGAGTTGTTTGTAACATCATTAATGACTCGTTAATATGGGTATTTTGGTCATTTATATATTTACCCAACCATGAATTACGTCAGATTTTATAAATCATTATTTAATAAGCATTAATTTTTTCAAAATAACCTTATTAATAAGTCATTAATGACTCTTTAATGAGCCATTGAAATATTTTAATCAACGAGCCAAGATTGGTTATAACAGTTCTTGTACGAAAAACAGTTCTCGTTTGAATTTTCCCCATTAATTTCTTTATTACACTTATATATCATTTGCTAACACGATGTTGATGTATTGTAAGCTAATGATGTACTCTATTTGGTTCCAAAAACATTGTCTAATTTTTACTTTTGAAGTTTTTTTTTTTTTCAACTTTGACCTTAAATATATTTTTGAAAAATATATGAATGTATTATGTTTTAAATGATTTGTATAATTTTTGCAACTATTATATAACACAAACAAAAATATTTAATGTTAAAGTTGAAATAAAAAGACTTAAAAAGTTAAAAGTAGAAAATATTATGTGGCGGAGGGAGTATCACTTATTTTCATTTACATTTTGTTTCGGTTTGGTCATTAGAAGATTTTTTATTCTACACTTAATTGGTTTTCGATAAGTAACATTTCATAATCTTAATTGCTTGTGGGCTATCACATGACCTAAGTGGAATAAATGCTCATATCAAGTGAAATCATTAATATTTTTGGGAGATGATCATGCAGTTTACATTTACATATACCACTTAAACGAGATATTAATAAAACGAGAGATGTTTTAGTTATTTAAATGTTTTAATAATTTAAGTGGGATGTGATAGCACAAATCATTTTCCCATTTTTGTATACTATAGTTCTCTATTTAATCTTTTAATGCTATTAACATTTAAAAATCTTCATTTAGGAAATAAATCAAGCCGCATTAGTGGATACGTAAGAGTTAAGACAAATTAAACAAGTTGTTAAAAAAACAAATAATTGACTTATAAAAATGATATAACTATTCTTCCAATGGGAGGAGAGTCCAACCCTAGCCAATCCTCTTTGTCACTAGTATCAGCATCTTAGCCTCACTCCTTTTCCCTTTTATTTAAAATTCAATACCAACATAAAAAATTCATAAATATATATATGTTTATAAAAGTTATATTAGAGAATTAATTTGATTTAATTCATGGAACAAAGAGCATGTAAAAACATTAAAGGGATGTGTAAATAGTTGAAATTTTTGCAAAAAATCTTGTTCTTTTTGATAAAAAAAAAAAAAGAATTGCTTTGAAGATTATATTTTCACTTAGGACTTTTAAGTCACATCTTCCCTTACATAAATAAGAGATTATACCTTTTCTAAAACAAACGCCACTTTTTTATTATCCAAATTGCATAGAAAAATATTGAAAATGACGTGTAATTATAGTTTTTGTCTTATAAACCCTTTGTGTTGTATGACGTTGATGTATAATTTGTGTAGAAGACTAGAAGTCATTACATACGATGTATATAAATATTTCGAGAGAAAGTTTACGTTACTAAATATGAGTTTCACCCTGTAAAATAGCTTAAAATCCTATATAGGTTTTGTACGTACCAACAAAATCTTAAAAAAGTTAGAAATTGATAGAATATAACCGATGCTAAATAGCTATGCATGATAAGCGACATGTTAGTGACTATTATGATTTTATTTGTTTCATAGTTAAAACAGAGTCGAAGTGACGAAGTAAAATAGACAAAAGTAGATACCTAAGACTTTAAATGATAGAATTAATTTGGTCCAAGGGTTGTGCCAACCATCTACGCTTGTATTTCATAGCATCCAACCTGTCAAGAGTTTTCCGTATACATAGAACACATAAACACAAAGAACCAAATGTTTGTTGAGTAATGTCTTATAATGACTTTATAATATTCTTAATAAGGGTCAAGGGCTACTCCACTAATAACTAACTGTTTTGTGTTGAAACCCTTATGCATGTCTTAATTTAATTAATCGTATATTTAATCCTCTTAGTAGTCCAATAACTCTTGAATTAGCTCCACGTCATATTTGTGTGACATCTCTTCGAGGGCCGGTTTACATGCAAGATAAGCCAATTGTTTTTCTAAGCCTTGTGTGTAGTACCGTTTAAAAAATTGGAATTCACTTCAACAATTATTATTATTATTATTATTATTATTATTATCCACGAGGCGTTTGTCGTTGATGTCTAATAGCAGTCAGTCTTCTTGTTTCTACTATCGCGTGCTAAAACCGTGGGGCCCATATATGCAAATGCAAATGCAGCTACAACAACATTATTTAGTTACATAACTTCTCAAAAGTTGATTTAGTTGTATCTTCAATGTTTTAAAAATCGGTTTTTTAGTTGATTTGGTCTGTTTGTCGGGTCACAGGCCAACCGGTTTAACCGGCGGGTCACCTCGATTTCTAGTTTTTATTTTATATATATATATATGTGTGTGTGTGTGTGTGTGTATATACATATATGTAAAGTGCAAAAAATAAAAAAAGAGTAACACATCAAGCTCACGATCATTTATTATACGAAATTTACTTTCATTTCCAACTTCATCATCATCATCATCAACAAGAACATAACCACTTAAGTTTCCTAAGTTTATGTAAAAACAAAAAAATATTACTTTATTGAAAAGACTAAGATTATAATACTAAATTACTTTATGTAAAAACAAATTTTAGGATTAAAATAAATAACTACAAAAAATTAATTAATATAAAACAGGGTTAAAATTGATCGGTTCAACCGCTAAACCGGTCGGGTCGCTCCGGACCGCAAAATACCAAAAAACCGGTATACATTGATCCGGTCTTGTGGCTGGGTACCGGGTCAACCAGTTCGACCGGCCGGGTCGACCCGGGTTTTAAAACATTGATTCACTTTGTTATCTTCTATCACATTATCGTACCTTTACGCTGTATTTTCGAGTTCAAATTAGGAGAGAACATAAGAGATTTACGAAAGATCGTAAGAAAATAAATTTTGATCGTGTTACTCGGTTTTAAAAAGATGCAAGAAAATATTTTATAAGGAAAATTCTCTCAATTTTCTTTTCTAATTTCCCTTTTAAAATTGTGTAGATTTTATAAGGAAAACAAAAAAAAATATTTTATACTTTTATTTTTGTATTTTGTTTTGAACTCGGGATAGCGTGATAATAAAACTTTTTTCTTCTCTCCTCTTTTTCGTTCTTTTATTTTCTCTAATCTCATTTTCTTTCTTTAAGCTTGGAAACATAGTTTTAGGGGCTGTTTGTTAAAACAGAATGATTAAGTACTGAATGATTCTGTGGTCTGAATAATTCAAAGGCTCAGAATGAATCTTCTTCCGAATGTGACATGCTGTTTGACAACGGTTCTGAATGAATAATTTAATGATGCAAATTATCATTTTAACCTTACTAGTGATATATTATATTATAAGATATGATTGTTTAACAAGACAACATGTGAAAGAAGAAGTATTAGAGTAAAATACTTGGTGCTTAATGATTCAGAATGCATATTAAAGTAGAATGATTCAGCAGCATTATGCTGAATCATTCAGCACAGTCTTCATTCAGAGGCAGCAATCAAACACGCTGAGCGCTGAATGATTCAGCATTCAGCGCTGAATGGTTCCATTAAGTAGCAAACAAACAGTCCCTTAGTTTCTACAAACCGAAACGTATTCAAAACGTATTCAAATATTATGTTTTGCTATTATATGTATTGTACTTAAAAAAAATTATTGTGTGTATCAAACTTTTAGTTTGTCGCTATTGTATGTATTTAACTTTCTATTTTATGTACTAAACTTGTAAGTTTTTTATTTTTTGATGTAACCAAAATACATACAATAACAACAAATTAAAAGTTTGATACACACAATTGAAACTTTTAAAGTTCGATACACACAATAGCAAAACGTGACAACTTAGATATATTTTAGTGAATTAAACCCTATTTATCTTATCACCATAGCTTCATATAACACAATAAAGATCTTCTAATATTAATATAAGAATAATATAAATAAAATTTATTAAATAACCTTAGCAATTGATTTAGATAAAAATAATAATTTTCTGAATGATCCATTTTGGTAAAATTTGAAATCTAATTTTGGTTTTAATCTTAATCAAAATTATTAGAGAGAATTTCGTGTATGCTTTCGTAAAACTTGAAATATCATATTTGCTAACCCTAGTATAGAAATATCATATTTATATTTTATAATATTTGAAAATATCATATTTAATTAAATTCTTAGTTTATCATTTTAAAAGATTTAAAAATCATTCTAGTTTTTTTAAAATAACCAATAATTACTTGACCTTGTTGCCCCTAATTATAACAATAATGCGTTGTACAAGAATTAAAATTATGTATTTTATATTATGATACCGCGTTTCTACCGTCACTTCTGTCCTCCCTCTTACGTCAATATTTTCACCGCTGGTCTGGGTGTTGATGCCTCAATTGACATTTTCTTAAATTTTCATCTCTTTTACGTGTTATAATTACTCAATATCTAATCTTTAATATCCATCATTTGTTTAAAACCAACTCGTGTATCACACAAACATTTAACCTAGTAAATAAATAGATAAATAAAACATAATGTCACATTAATTACAACTATAAACGATACATATTTGTCGGAGGTCTTTACTAAAATATCATTTCTAATTTTAGATAATTGTACATTTACCTACGTCTTACTTACATCATACTTTGCATAGATAAAACTAGGTATGATTATTGTTGTTGTTGGCATAACTATTTATCTTATTTAGGTACTCTCATAGCAAGTAAAATCATTAAGACCAAAAAATCATGATCCTTGTAAATAATCCTTTAGTATAATCTTTTGGGCAAATTGAATGAAAATGGAATGAAATTTTCCTTAGTTACCATTGTATACAACCAACTTTAAAAATTTAAAAATAATACAATTAATTTTCATAATCCTCTCATTATATGCAAATAACTTTTTTATGTGTCTGTTGTTTGATTACCATTGTATACAATGAACTTTACCATAATTTCCATAGTATACAACAAATTGTATACAATGTGAGGATTATTAAAGTTGTATTATTTTTAAGAAAATAAAGTTGATTGTATTGGTAACTAAGACAAATTTTATTGTGTTTTAATGCAATTTGCCCAAATCTTTTTTATTATTATGTAATGTAGTTACTTTTTGGGGTAAATTGCATGAAAATACAACAAGCTTTGTCAATATTATCATTGTATGCAAACAACTTTTTTTTGTACCTAAAAATATACACAACTTACAAATTTAGTTCATTGTATGCAAGTTACCTATGACAATAGGTAATATATTGGTAACCTGGCTAAAAATAAAAAAATAACCGGTATTTTGTACCTAAAAATACAAACAACTTAAAATTTTTGGTTCATTGTATACAATTGGTAATCGGTAACCTGGTAACCAGGTTACCAATTGTACACAATGAACCAAATTTGTAAGTTGTATGTATTTTTATATACAAAATAAAATTAATTGCATACAATAGCAATATTGACAAAGTTTTATATTTTCGCGCATTTTACCCTAATTTTTGCCAAAAGTTGTAAAATCGAGTTTATTACTATGAATCATTTTTGTTTATTCAAGAACAGAATTGCAAAATTAGCTCGAGATTTAAAGATCCTACTTAATATCATATTTTATTTCATACGCGTAAATTAATACATATTAGATATCATTATATGACATGTTAAAGTAAGAATCAAAATTTAAAGGGTTTAGTACACCAAAATGTATCCAACTTGTCACCTTTTGCTATTGTATGTGCTGAACTTTCAAACTTACCATTTA
>JAUEJL010036744.1:0-21124 GCA_032274825.1 Drosophyllum lusitanicum
ATCAAATTGTTGAAAGCCTAGGTTGTATTGTTGAAACCCGCTATGTTGGAACGCATCCGGCATGTGAGTAGGTGAATACAAAGACATTTGTTGTACGCCTTGGTAAGTTGGTGGTGGAGTTGAAAACCCGAACATATTTTTCGGCGGAGAGGCTTGCGAGCTCGTGCCTCGCGATTTTGATGCCCGCCGTAGGGTTTTGAAACCATGTTTTTGCTTTCCCTTGTCCATGTTTTTTTAGAAGAATGAGAATTGAAAGAATGAAAGAAAGTGTATAAAATATGAAAGAAAGTAGAAGAGATGTGTAAAATAAGCTAAGAGGTGAATGATATTTATGGGAGAGAAAAAAAGAAAAAAGAAATAAAAAAAATTACCGTCGCCCCAACGGTCGAAAGAGGCAAAAAAATAAAAAATAAAATAAAATAAAACTCGAGTACCAGCGACGGGTTCCCAAGCTAGCCCTGACTCGAGGCAGCATCAATACATGGGTGCGTGATGATGTGTTGGCCTCCAATGCGGGTGGTCACGTATGTTTAAGCATCCAGAGACTAAAAATGTAATTCACCTAAAATGAATAACACGTAACGGGCATCGGCTACCGCTAGTTGGAGAGGGAAGAACTTGTGGCCAAGATTTGAGTGAACAGTTGCTCACAGAAACAAAAAGTGCAAGGGTGGGTGCTAACCGCCGTTAGGATTCCGCCACGTGTAAACCCTTTAGATCGATTCCAGCCTCAAATTTAATAACCTTATATTTTCCAAATAAAAATAATTCCACACCAAAAATAATTGTGGCTGAGATTTGTCTAAACTCTCGACTCTACTCATTTGCCTTTTATTCATTTAGTCACTATTTCTTCCTTCTTCTTCTTCCTCCTTAGATTTCGATCCATTCAGTAGATTTGGGTTTAACCACCATTACCATTTTCTAATCGTCATGGAAGTTATACGATAACTCCTGTTGATGCCAATCAGATTCAAGATTACTACTTCCGACCATGGCGAGTATTTATCCCTTTTCTGCTTCTAGGGCTTATGATTGCTCTTTTTTCTCTTTTGCTCTGCTGATATCTCTAGTTTTTTTATAATTTCCGAAGGTTTTGGCTTCATCTGGCTCATTTTGGTGAGAATTCTCTCTACTATATTGTTTCACGGGGTTCAATCATAGAAAAAAGAGTATGTTTGTCGTTAATGATTGACTTTCTCTTTGATTCATCATCCAAATGATTGATACTTGCAGTCACGTATACTAATTAGTTACTATATCTTTCTGGATTTGTGCGATTGTTACATTTCTCCATATTTTGCGCTAGCGTTACCTTATCAGGTTTTGCTGAATACCACTACAACGGCTAAGCTATTATACTGCTGTTTGGAATTGGATGTTACAACTAGGAAGGATGAAAGAAGGCTTTTGTTTTACCTACTTATTCCAGTGGGTTTGAAGCAGCTCCCTCCGTCCCTAGATGGACTCCTACTCTGGGGAAAATTTCAACATCAAGGTTATTATTATTTTTATCTCTATGTTTTAACCAAAATCATCTAGCTTACACAAGTTATCTGTAAATCATAATCAAATATATTGCAGACAAGAAAACCCTATACAATAACAAAACAACGTGAAAGATGGACAGAAGACGAGCATAATAGTTTTTTAGAAGCCTTAAAACTATATGGGCGAGCTTGGCAACGTATAGAAGGTACCTAGGTGTTTTTTTTACCTGGTGTCATATAATCCTTGCCTAAACATGTTTAACCCTTATCCAAGGTGGTTCATGTAGCTGCAAATTATATATATTTTTCGTGGTGGATGATTCTGCTAATATATCTTTTGCATATTACATATCTTTAATACATAGCAATGTCGAGTTGATTGAAAAGTGAAAACACCCTTTTGCTTCTTCACTTTTTTTGCTAATGCAGAACACATAGGAACGAAGACAGCAGTGCAAATCAGAAGTCATGCACAGAAGTTCTTTACAAAGGTCATTTACTTTCTTTCACATATGTCCTATATTTCAAGTACATGCTATTTGCTGCTAGTTCTCCCCGTTCCTGGTTCTGCATTTGATACATATAATCGAGCAGTAAAAAACATATTCCTCACTTATATCCATATTTTATTTGCTCAAGACGATTTTCCCATGGTCTTTGTTCCCCCAACAAGGCAACATCAGGAAAATAAAACCTAGTCTACTAACACATACTACTTTGGGTAGTCTAAAACGTTTATGGTATATCCAACTTGCTCATATATATCTTCCTTTTTCTATTAAGCTAAACCTGATAGGTGGATTCATGTGGAGGCAAGGGGGCCAGTTACTTTTATATTAGCATATATTATTCACAGGATATGATCAAAGTCGCTTGGTTACCCCATTGGCTATTAAGCTTGAGATCATTAGTTCATCTCTTATTTTGAGTTTTTCTATGTGCAAGGGAATAAAGCTGTAATACTAGGTTTTTTATATAATCTGTTTAAACTAATTTCATGTGTCAGGATTGAACTACAGTTTTTCAGTTACAAAATTAGCTTCTTTTTTGAACTTTCATTTATTAATTTGTTTTGATTAATATAAGTTTCAGAGGAATGTTTAAAAATCTTTGTCACTGGGTATTTAATTATTTGGGATCAGTTAATTGCATAAAAGCCTACTAACTCTACTCCAGATTTTATTTTAGTATTTGAACTAAAAAAGCATAGAAAACAAGTGAAACGTAAAGGATATTTTTAATAACTGACCACATCTAAACCCACAGGTTAAACTGAAATTCGTGGAACATGACTTACATTTTTTGTTTTTGTTTCAAACGATATATAGAAATTAAGTATGTTTACTTTGTGATTATTAATTAAAATGATGACCCACTTGGTAGAGATTTTAAATCTGTAATGTCATTCTATGTCTCTTAACAGTCTCAAAAGTCCATGTTATAATAAAGATCCACATTTCTATGATACATTGGCACTTGCCTTATATAGTTATATGTGACATTTAAAAGGGGGTTTGCTTACTTTAAATTCCTATTTATTGTATTAGTTGGAGAAGGAGGCTGTTGCTAAAGGAGTTCCAATTAAACAAGCTCTTGACATGGAAATTCCTCCTCCACGCCCTAAAAGGAAACCAAACTATCCTTATCCTCGAAAGACTGGCGCCAAAACTGATCACGTGGCAGAGAAACACGGGAAACAAACCACTTTAGTTTCTTCTTTGCAGTCTCTGGACCTGGAGAGAAAAACCCTCGCTGAGGTATACAGGTTTTATGTACGTAGTCACTTGCTATTGTCTGACGTAAAGTTACTTGTGCTTACTTTGTTCGGTTTCTTAATTACGTAACAGAAAACTTTCCATGAAGATAAACTAAAAAACACAAAAACAAGTGAGGAAGGTGAAAATGGTGATGAAGGCTCTCAAGAAGCTCCATGTGCATCCTTGTCCTCCGAAAATGAAAATTCTGTACCAAGATCAAATTCAGGTGTTTTTAGAAAGTTCATACCAGGAGCCACAGAAGAAGAGGTGACTAACCATGATGAATCTTACATCACCATTGAAACCAGAAATCATCAAGAATTGGATCAAGATGGCAATAAGAACACTAACATTACATCCAATATCTCATTATTTGAGAGCTCACACCTTCCACATGATAATATCATTCCAGGTGTGCAGAACTACCCAAGGCATGTTCCAGTGCAAGTTGTGGATGGAAATCAAGGAATTCATGCAAAAGCTAGTGTTACCCCTGAAATGTCATATCATGAATCAACAGTTAATAATTCGGGAGAAGTTCATGAACACCCCAACCCTAACCTATATGTTGACATAGCAGCAGCATCTGCTACTAGTGGCCATCATAACAACGCCTCAAGATCTTCCGCAGTCCCTCTTTTCACCCCGTTTAGCGATAATCAAGAGAATTACAGATCGTTGTTCCATGTTTCATCCACAATCTCTAGCCTCATAATTTCATCTCTGCTACAAAACCCTGCTGCTCATGCTGCAGCGAGCTTTGCAGCTAAGTTCTGGCATCCTGCGAATGCAACAACTTCCTCTGGAGATCAGTTGAATATTGAGACTCCTAGCATGGCAGCCATTGTTGCTGCCACTGTAGCAGCTGCAACTGCATGGTGGTCAGCTCATGGGTTGCTTCCTGTTTGTACTCCTTTTTACCCAGGGAGTTATTCTTGTACGTTTGGGACACCAGTTAACGGAAATCAACCAAGAGTAGACAATAACATGACAGATAAGGCTCCTTCGGAATGTGTCTTGCTTGAGAAGATGGATGGTGAAAAGACCGAAGATTTTCCACATTCTGAACCTGCTGCAGACCTGTCTTCATCAGGGGACTCTGAAGAGAAATCAAATACAGAAGCAAGTCCAGTTGATGAAAAGGAAATGGCACCAGTGGCGGAGCTTCATGATTTAAGCAAGACTAATGTTAGAAAACAAGTTGACCGGTCTTCTTGTGGTTCTAACACCACTTCCAGCAGTGAAAACGAGATGGATGCTTCAGAGAAGCACGTGAAAGAAACAGAAGAAACAATAGGGTCAGACATTAACGAGTCTTTTCCCCGTAGGGGTAGAACTAGCACTGTGAGCCCAAACGAATCATGGAAGGAAGTCTCCGAAGAGGCAAGTAACTCTAATTTATGTCAAACCCACCTCTGTTTTATCATATATTCTGGAATCTATAAACAGAAATGGAAAAGTGTAAAAGTAGTGAGGATACAAATTTAAACTGATTATTTGTATATATTTGACACACAGGGACGGCTTGCTTTTCAAGCGCTCTTCTCCAGAGACATACTGCCACAAAGCTTCTCTGCTAATCGTACAGTAGCTGAGAAGGATCAACAGAACATAGTCAAGAACAGTGAGCTGGATCTAAACAGGGAGAGTCAAGAACCAGTGGAGAGTACTGGTTTTACACTCTTGAGAACAGGATTGGGGAGTGTGAAGCTGAATGTTCATCATACAGGATTCAAACCATACAAGAGGTGTTCAATAGAAGCTAAAGAAAGCAGCAGTAAGATTGTGAGTGCAACAGGAGCAGCATCTACTGGCAGGGGTGATGAGAAATGTCCAAAGAGAATACGTCTGGAAACCGATGTGTCAACTTGATTAATACAGGACGGTTATGTTGTATATTATGTTAGCACAGTCCTAAAGCTCACGAAACTTTTGTCGTGTAGTTTGTGGGTGTTATATGTTTTTTTATATATTCTGCTGAATATCCGCCATAGATTATGCTGAATGTATTGGATTTACTTCTCTTATTCCTCCTTATTACTCTGGAGGATGAAAATTCTTCCAATCTACTACATGACCTATTCTGCATTTGTAAACATTCTTTTTTTTTCCTTTTTGAGATCGCTTAAATTATTCAGATTTTGAAACTTGTGTAGTTAAATATTTAACATTTATGTATGGACACAAGGGATGAAGACCAACTTTCTCTTACATTTCTAGCTAGATGTAATTATTGGATCTTTATTCATCTCTACGGACCGTCAAATTTCCTCTTCTTTGGTGAACAACATTGTCAACCAAACTCGGGAATAATCTGCAGCAACTCTGTGACAAAAGCTTTCTAAATGGAAATTCACAGCAAGGGTCAAGCATTTAAGCTGTTGTCAACCAAAGGAATCATTCGTTAATATAGGCCGAGTTTGGGTTTCCTAATGCTTGCTTCGAAGGTCACACAGTTGATTCTAGAGTGAAAAGTTCATGAAAATGTTGTTGGGTCTTGTTGCTAAATTTAGTGCTTTACACGGACGCTAGTTTACTGCTTTTTCAGGCTTTGCTTCTCCTCCAGGCATGGCTTCAATCTAAGAATATATAGAATGTTAGATTTGTAGAAACTTGTCCTCAATTGGAATTGTGCATGCACATATGTTTCATGTTTTTCATATTGCTCTTCAATGAATATGTATGTATGTATTCAGGATTGTGGGAGTTGACAAGCTTAATTATCTACACAATCATATAAGAATCTCATATCATCTGCTTCCTATAGTTGGACACTGGAGTAACATTGGATAAATTAAGCTTTTGTCAAAAACATGAAATCATGGATGTTGCTGCTTTCTTATTAGAAAGGGTTGGAGGTTGAAAGTGCTCTTTCATTCACACTTTGTGATCTTATGAATAAATTTTGCATGCTTGTTGAAATGGCTATTTGTTTTCATATTATTGATATTTCATTCTTTTTATTAGAAAAAACAAATGGTATTTGAATTAGCTTATTTTTAAGCTATTGGAGTTTTAAGAAGCTCATAGATTAAATTTATTGAAATCTTGATAAGCTCATAGACTAAATTTTTTCTTCGATTTATTAACTTGAGCTTAATGCTTACTCAAGTTTATAAGCTCAACTTGATAAAGAAGTAAGCCAGAAAGCTTATCAAAATTCTAGTCATCCTATAAAATTCCAATAACACCCCCGTTAACTAAAACAAACCCAATCCACCCGAAAACAAAACGGATTAAAGATTACACAGATCAATTCCACAATTAATCGATAACAATTTTATGAAGATTGACAAACATATGCATACACATGTAAAGAAATCTGAGTAGAAACTCGTATGAAGACCGAAGTTCTCATCTTTATACGAATGTGGACGATGAATGAGACCAAACTTTTAGAAGCTAGTTGTGCATATTACTTGTGATCGTTCGAGTAAATAGAATCTATAAAAATGAGTAGAAAATTTCATCTAGGTGTAAATGAGCCCGAGTTCGACTTGAAACTCGTTTTAATAAATGAGTTCAAGCCTCAACTTCATACTAGTATGTGTGTGTTATATACATGAACACACATTTTTAAATGAAAAATATTGTATATAGATAATTAAAATTTTAAACTATTGTAAAATATTAATCATATATATGTAAGTAAATAAAAATACATTAATAAAAAAACCGAGCCAATGTTAAACCTGTGAAAATTTTCATGAGCCAAGCTCGAGCTTTCTTAAGTTAAGCTAGAGCTTAATCAAGTTCAAACTCAGCTGTTTTACACCCCTAATGTCATCCATGTGATTGTTATATCAATTACGATCTCACTTGAGCATAAAAAAAAAGCAACGGCCATAGTCAGGTCGCCCAATTACAGTAGTATCAATGAAACTAAGAGGGCAACGAAAAGATAGTATAGGCTATAACCATACTTTCTTACGGTATTGGTTAAAAAGGCATAAAAGTAGTATCAAACTTGGGGTTTCAATTCTAGAACCTTTGAATCAGTAAACACATGCAACAAATAACTATTAGACACAACAGGAATTCTTCTCCCTTAACTTTTGTTCTACATATCACGCAAATTCCTCAAAATAAAAATATATATAACGCACGATCAGAGTCATGAAGCTTGTCAATATCCATTTTTACAATAATAAAGATGCTAAATACCCCTTCACCATTAACTATTTAACTCTAGGTTATAGGCTAGACATACTTTTTTTTACAAATGAAGCATAGAAAATACATTGTAACATCCCTTGCTCCACATATGTCATCCTCGACAATCATGATAGCTATGAAAGGTTAAAAGGTCCTATAGATAAGTGATCATAAACATTCCTTTGTTCGTGATATCCGTGTGAACACGAGACATGGATAAGTGTCAATCTCCAGATCGTTCACGATTATGTTTCTCGATTCTAGATTGGTGGTGACCAAAATGACAAGTTGAATGATCCCTTCATTCTCATTTGCTTGCCAATCTAGGTTTTCTCAATAATAATACTACTCTCTCACCTCAACATACCAACTCCCTCACCTTTTCATGATAGACAGCCTCAATGGTGGTATGCTATCTACTTTGACCGTTCTCTTGGCTTGCTTCCTCATGTAAAGGGTTCACAAAATCTGCATAAAGACTATGATGATTAATACTCACAATGGAAACATAATAGTAAAGTAGCATGACTCACTTCTTTGCCAAAGTTCAGCACTCATAACCAATAATTATCTATAAATTTTTAAAAAGTAAAGTTAGGACAATTCAGCAATCAGCATCTAAAATAACTGACAGTGTTGTAACCTGCTTAACTGAGTTAAATCTGGAATTCGTGAAATGGCTGCAGCTTCCAAAGAATCAGGCCTGTAGTGAATGAAGCCACAGACCTACATGAATACATAAACACAATTATCAATCACATTTCGCATTTGACACACACTTACACAGGGCAGACGGTTTGAATCTGGTAAAGGTGAGCTTTCTTACACATGCATAATATTTATCATCCCAATCTGTCTCAAGCACAACTTCCAAATGTGCAAAGGACCTTTTCCCTGATTTTTAAAGGAATCTACACTTTTTCCTTTAAACAATTGTTAATTCGCCTCTAATGTCAGATAAAAAGTACATCTCAGCTGGCATTCATTTGAAACTTTGACCTCTCCACTGGAAACAAGATGATAAATAAACTCTTAAGTTTATGACCTGTATCGTCATTTCAAGGCCAAATTGTGTTGGGTGTGAATAGTCCGGATGCTAATATATTTAAATCAGACAAGATTAAAAAAAATTGTTAATAATATTGCTAGAAACTTGATGCTCAAAATACAAGTTCATTTTTAATTCTCCACATTTGTTAGGAGGAATAATAAGAGAATTAAATCCAATACATTCAGCATAACCTACGGTGGATATTCTCAGCAGAAAATGTAAAAAACATATAGCACCTACAAACTACACGACAAGTTTCGTGAGCTTTAGGACTGTAATATACAACATAACCTTCCTGTATCAATCAAGTTGATGCCTCGGTTTCAAAACGCGTTCTCTTTGAACATTTCTCATCATTCTGACTGCCTGTAGGTGCTGCTCCTGCTGAACTCACAATCTTAATGCTGCTTTCTTTAGCCTCTATTGAACACCTTTTGTATGGTTTAAATCCTGTATGATGAACATTCAGCTTCACACTCCCCAATCCCATTCTCACTATCCCTTCCTCACCTCTCAAAACTGCAAAACCACTACTCTCCCCTGCTTCTTGACTCATTCTGTTAAGATCCAACTCATTGTTCTTCACTATATCTTTCTCAGCTACTGTACGAATCTCAGAGAAGCTTTGTGGCAACACGTCTCTGGAGAAGAGAGCTTGAAAAGCAAGCCTTCCCTGTGCATCAAACATATACAAATACACAAATTATATCATGTCTTCTTAAATTAAAATTTGTCCTTGATAATTTACACCTTTCTTTTTCTGTTTTCTAATTTCCAGAATATGGTAAAAACAGAGGTGAGCTTAACAGAAATTAGAGTTACTTGCCTCTTCAGAGACTTCCTTCCATGATTCATTTGGACTGATAGTGCTAGTTCTGCCTCTACGTGAATTAGAGTCATTAAAATCCGACCCTTTAGTTTCTTCCGTTTCTTTCCCTTGCTTTTCTAATGCATCAGTCTCAATTTCACCGCTAGAAGTGGTGTTAGAACCACAAGAAGACCGGTCAACTTGTTTTCGGACATTAGTTTTGCTTGAATCATGAAGGTCCAACACTGGTGCCATTTCCTTGCAATCAACAGGATTTACTTCGGTTTTTAATTGTTCTTGAGAGTCCTCCGATGAAGATAGATCTGCAGCAGGTTCGGAAGTTGGCAAATCACCTTCTGCGTCCATCTTCACTTCTTGCAGGTCACCTTCTGAAGGTGCCTTATCTGTTCCATTATACGCATGATTTCCGTCTATTGGTGTTCCAAATGTACAAGAATAACCTCCTGGGTAAAAAGGAGTACAAACAGGAAGCAGACCATGAGTTGACCACCATGCAGTTGCAGCTGCTACAGTAGCAGCAGCAATGGCCGCCATGCTAGGAGGAGGAGGAGGATCAGGATTCAACTGAACTCTTGAAAGAGAATCACCAGAGGAAGTTGTATTTGTAGGATGCCAGAACTTGGCTGCAAAGCTTGCGGCAGCATGTGCAGCAGGATTTTGTAGCAGAGATGAAACAATGAGGCCAGATATTGTGGATGAAAAATGGAGAAACGATCTGTCACTATCTTGATTATCACTAAACGGAGTGAAAAGAGGATGGAAGGTCGGAACAGTAGAAGATCTCGAGGCGTTATGATGGCCACTAGTAGCAGATGCTGCTGCTATGTCAACAAATAGGTTAGGGTTGGGGTGTTCATGAACTCCTCCAGAATTATTAACTGTTGATTCATGAAATGACATTTCTGAAGTAACACTAGTTTTTGCATGAATAACTTGATTTCCATCTACAACTTGTATAGGAACATGCCTTGGGCAGGTCTGAACACCCTGTGCATCATTTAATAAATCCACAGGCTCATCAGAATATCGACCTTGAATGATATTATGATGTGCAAGGTGTGAGCTCTCAAATAATGAAATATTGGATGTAATATTAGTGTGCTTATTGCCATCTTGATCCAGTTCTTGATGCTTTCTGGTTTCAATGGTGATGTAAGATTCATCATGGCGAGTCATCTCTTCTTCCGTGGCTCCTGGTATGAACTTTCTAAAAACACCTGGATTTGATCTTAGTACAGAATTTTCATTCTCTGAGGACAAGGATGCACATGGAGCTTCTTGAGGGTCTTCATTACCATTTTCACATTCTTCGCTTGTTTTTGTGTCTTCAAGTTTCTCTTTGTGGCTGGTTTTCTGTTATGGAAATAAAAATAAACTGTAAGCAAAAACACATAACTTTACATACCATCAACAGTAAGTAAAATTTTTTTAAAGGAGTTTTCCGCGGTTTCGGCTCCTCCCAGGGGTCGAGCATTTGCTTAGACGTGTGCGGCCTAACCGTTATCGTGGCCGTTTCCTTACCAGGCAACAGCAAGTGAATACGTACATAAAAACCTGTATACCTCAGGGAGGGTTTTCTCCAGGTCCAGTGACTGCAAAGAAGAAACTAAAGTGGCTTGTTTCCCATGTTTTTCTGCCACGTTGGGGCCAGTCTTTCGAGGATAAGGATAGTTTGGTTTCCTTTTAGGGCGTGGAGGAGGAATTTCCATATCAAGAGCTTGTTTTATTGGAACTCCTTTTGCAACAGCCTCCTTTTCCAACTATTACAATAAAAAAGGAATCTAAAGTAAGCAAACCCCCTTATCAGTGTCACATACAAGGCATGTGCTAACGTTTCATGGAAATGAAGAAAGTTATCAGAATTAAGTAAACTTTCCCAGTTTTTAAAGAACTGATGAAGCTTATTGCGATAAATAGAATCCCCATGAGGGTCTCGGTACATTCAGATAAAGTATAGATATGGATACAACCATATGATAACATTTACTTGCGTTCAAGGAGCAAAATACAAATTAGAGCAAAGTTCGTTAGCTTGAATCCAATAAACTGAATCCCAAAATCATTAAATGGCCAGTGAATCGGATTTTTAGACATCCCTCTTGCAATTTACATCAATAAAAAAAATACAGATTAATGAAAAACCAAAAACAAAGCTAGCTATAACCAAAAAGACATTTTACAGCACAATTATAAATATCAAATGCAGAACAAGGTATGTTGAGAACATTTAGCAACTAACAGCATATATCTCATATATTGTGTTTGAGACGAATCTTCTAAGATAGAAGTATGTAAAAGAAAGTAAATGACCTTCGTAAAGAACTTCTGTGCATGACTTCTGATTTGCACTGCTGTCTTGGTTCCAATGTGTTCTGCATTAGCAATTAATAAAGAAGCATGAAAGTTTTTTATGTACAGAGATAGAGAGAGATAAAACATCAATACTACTATTACAGTGCCAGTCATGTAACACTAGCATATCTCTATAACAAACTCCACAAAGTCAGTGTTATATGTCAGCGTATGAGAGGCTAGGAACTAAGCATATGAATCAATGAAGTCCTATATGTACGAGGGACATGCTGAGAAGAGTTTGAAACGCGTCCATCCTATACTAGGCCTATATCACATCATATGCCCAAGTGTAGAATTCACCCCTTAAAACCGGCTTGTAGGGGGGAGGGGACACCTAGACTTATAAGCCACCAACTTAATTTGCTTTCGTCGATGTGGGATCGTAACAGAG
This sequence comes from Drosophyllum lusitanicum, assembly GCA_032274825.1. Taxonomy (NCBI): domain Eukaryota; kingdom Viridiplantae; phylum Streptophyta; class Magnoliopsida; order Caryophyllales; family Drosophyllaceae; genus Drosophyllum; species Drosophyllum lusitanicum. Next base: position 12,029 of record JAUEJL010036744.1, read on the forward strand.
TTAAAGAGAGAGCATCACTCTAACATCCCCCCCAAGTGAAACCATGGAAGCGGCTTGAAGCTTGGATTGCAGATAATCAAACAGGGTGGAAGCAAAACGGCTAAACCCTTGGTCAAGAGGCCAGAAAGCTCATGAAGCATGAAAATATAATAAACCTGGAGAGGATCATATCACAGAAATACGTAAATCAAACTCAAGGTTTTTCATATGCTGATTGAATATTTGAATATCGTATTTGACGTAAGATATGTGGTTATAGTATTGTCACACCATAACGGGGGTAGACATGAGAGAGGTAATCACGGACCCAAGCATAATTGTAACTTGGCAGCAATATAAGTTAACATGCAATACCTGGCTTATTTATTTGACCTAGAAACCATATGTTACTTCTTGAAGCTCCAACAAATAAGGTTGTGTTCAAGAAAGACAAGTACTGGGCAACCAGCCCAGTCTGCATCAGCATATGCATGAAAAGTGATATCAGTAGAGTATTGACAGGATAAACCATGAGAGTTGGGACCATTAAGGTGCTTAAGCATGCACTTAACTGTGATCCATTGTCAGAGCTCTGAAAAAATTAAAACACTTCACTAATAGTGTAAAGCAATCTTTGGGTAAGCCTATACCACATATACTCTAATGCCTCGAGTGTATTAGTGACATACAAACTCATCATTCATAGGAACCCCTGAATACTGAGAAAGTGGTCATCCAAAAGAAAGTCATAGACAAAAAGGCTTACACCCAACAACATTTTACTAAAGAGGAGCAAGCGCTAATCCCAAATCGAATTTAAAACATAGCAATTTTTCAGCCTTATAGTGTCCTACCATACTTGGTTATTTTGAGCTTGAGAAAAATAAAGCCTTAAATCACATTGAGAGGAGACTTGATGAAGCAGGTGAGCACAAAAGCAATTAGGCTTAAGAGTATGGTCTCATGGCTGATAAGAAAAGGACGGAGGAGGTGATGAGAAAGATGTGGAAGAAAGAACAATATACACACACAACATATTAGGGGGATACCATGTGAAAAAGATGAGGAAGGAGAAATATTGTTAGACACAAGCAAGAAGGTAGTCTAGTGAAAAGTAAGATTACGATATATATAAGTTTTATATTTTAGAGGATCATAACATAGGTATGCTTGAAAATTAGGGGCATACATTAAAAAGGTACACGAAACAAATTTTGGAGGCAATCAAAATTAGGGTTAAAGAGAACAAAATCAAAGTATCAAACAACAAGAAGGTTGAAAGAGGACCAAAATTAGGGTTAAAGAATAAAAACTCGACTCCAAATTTTGACCGTCCGAGTAATTTAGGCCGATAACCTTCAAATCGCCTTGGTACCATCTCGAGTAGCGAGTACTCACCAAGTACTCGGCTGAGTAAGCCGAGTTTTCCAACAATTTTCAAACACTTATTTTTCAACATCTCAAAAAGAAAGATGCCTAAAACATAGTTCGAAGAGTGCCCGAGCCAAGACTTCCAAACATCTTGTGATAAAGAGACATAGCAACGGAGAGTGGGTAGAGTTTTTGCATGCTAGTAAGTATAAAGTGGAGGGTGTGCCCTATCAAGGTCTCACCAAACCAAGATAGAGAAAAGAATACAAAATATGATTATTAAGCAAAAGTAGAGTTATGTACTATAAATTAATGAGAAAATGAACTAAGAGAATAGTTCTACATAAATGTTTGGAACGAGAAAATGAAATAGTAGCATAGCCAAAATTGCAAGATGCGGAAGGATATATCATTACCTACATTTACTTTACATGAGGCTATGTATGGTCTAGCATCATGAACAACTCGGGAGTTGGAAGTCATGGATCTAGAGTTCGATATCCAAGTATCAATTAACTGATATGTTATTTGATCACGAGAAAGTAGTAGGTTAGGCGGAGAATCCAAAAATCAATCCATTTTTACGATTTGATTAGCCCAAAACTATTGAGAAGACCACTATGAAAAGCTACTACGCAAAATCACAATTACTAAACCTAGCAGAAAGAACAATCTAAGAAGATCCAACATTTTCAACCTAGAAGAAGAGTTGAAACAAGGTTGTTGCGGCATAACTGAGTAGAAAGTTGGTCTATTAGAATATGACCCATTCCGATAAAAAACATTGGACCCAAAAAAAAGGATTTGAATCCCTACTATTGTTATATTCTCACACTCCACGACCTACACCTATATCCAAGTTCCACAATTAAGGATTAGAAAAACAGGCATCAACCGGTTTCCAATATTGTCACAATCCCATGCTTGAGCTGCAACGTTAGCATTCAACTGAACATTGCCGTAGTTTGAGTCACTATTCACCACCATCCCTGCCATAACTGTTATTCTAGCCACCTCCACCATTCATACTTTGACATTCATTACTTGTGCCGCCACGAGAAGCCTGACAAGAATAGAAGTAACAGCAAGATGCACCATGCCCTTTAGTGTAAGGGATTTAACAAGTAATTTCATTCATTAAATCATTTCCTTAACCAAAATGCAGCGATGCAAAGTTTTGACCTATGTTCATAGCACTTGTTGCAGAAATTGGTGGGGTGGGGTAAGTTGGACTTCAAAATTTTCAATATTGAGTACAAAAATGTTATACACATGATTTAAAACTTGCAAGGTCTGTAAAACAAGTTTTAATTCCTGAATTGGATCTCTAGATTATTGAAGTGACTCTGCTATGTGTTTTAGATAGAATCACATTAAACATTAATTGGATTAGAATCTTGTTTAATCAATTGCAATTGTGTTCTCAGCAGTTCTCTTCGCTAAAGGATGTTGAAACTATGAGCAAGTTGAGAAGTCAGGTTCACACCAATAGCACAATATGAAGTGGTTGAATCCAACATAGTATTGATGCTGGATAAATACATAGACATATATTTGCTCAAAGTTCGTAAATTGTGGAGTTCCTCTTGCAAGAGGAGGTACATTTGTAATGATATATCGTGAGAACCCCACGGCGTTGAGGATTGTTACCATCTAGTTCTTCCAACTGAGGTAATTCTCTCAGGCCTTGGCATAAACTTTACAAAAACAATGTTTATAACATTTGTGATACATGAAGCTTGATGTGAACCTCTTATCAAATTTACACTCTTTAAATCTGGCATATTGACTGAAAAAGTGTAATATTAATCCAAACTTCTATTGGCTTGATTATTGCTTCTTTTGATTTTGCTTTGAAGAAGAAGATTACTATTCTCACTGCGTGATCACAAGGAACGTAGAAGAACAATGAAATCGAAGAACTATCGCTAAAGTGAAGAGAACACAAGATTATGAATGCTTGATCAAGCATTTATGTTCTTGATACATTAATTTGAAAACAAAGATGGTGACCCATTGCTTGTATACCAAGAAAGTATTCAAATATAAGGAGAGGGCATCATATACCATATTCACATATTAAGGAACCAAATATTTCTCTCTCATAAAAGGTCTCATGTTTTCTGTAACCGTTTTTTTTTTTTTTTTTTTTTTGTGGGTTTTTGGAGTATTAACTCACACGAAACAGGTCTTGTTCCACACTTAAATGGATAACTCAAAGTAGATAACCATTTTTGGAAGTGGATTTATATTAAAACTTGTGTGTGTGTTTTATACTATTTTCTCACATTATGTAGGATCCTTTGTAAAATAGATGATTGAGCATACCACAGGACATTTTATAAGAAAGAAATAATTCTGAATTAACTGCGAGTATTGTGATACTATGATGTCCTTTTAAGGAATCCCCCCCCCCCCCAAAAAAAAAGCACCTAGGGACCTTCTATCCGTTGCCAAGCTCGTCCATATAGTTTCAGGGCTTCTAAAAAACTATTGTGCTCCTCCTCTGTCCATCTTTCGCGTTGTTTTGTTATTGTATAGGGTTTTCTCGTCTGCAAATAAATCTGATTGTAATTTACAGATAACTTGCATAAGATAGATGAATTAAACTAACAACTAACAACCTTGATGTTGAGGTTTTCCCCAGAGGAGTAGGATTCCATCTAGGTCGCTGCTTCAAATCCTCTGGGACAAGTAGGTGATACAAAAGCCTTCTTTCATTCCTCGTAGTCGTAGCATCCAATTCCGAGCAGCAGGATAATAGCTTAGCCGTTGTAGTGGTATTCAACAAAACCTGATAAGGTAACGCTAGCGCAAAATATGGAGAAATGTAACAACAACACAAGTCCAGAAAGATAAAGTAACTAATTAGTATTTGTGACTGCAAGTATCAGTCATCAAAACCATTCCATTATATCAATCATTTAAGACACACGTACTCTTATATGAAAGAATCCTCACCAAAATGAACCAGATGAAGCCAAAACCTTAACAAATCACAAGATAAAGATGAAAATAGAGAAATCAAGATAGCAAAAGACCAATCATAAGCCCTAGAAGCAGAAAGGGATGAATACTCGCCATAGATTGAAGTTCCGATCTTGAATCTGATGAGCATGAACAGGACTCATGGGATAACTTCCATCATGATCAGTCAATGCTAATGGTGATTAAACCCAAATCTATTGGATCGATCAAATGAAGGAAGAAGAAGAACGAAGAAGGAGTGAGTAAATGAATAAAAGGGAAGCGAGTAGAGCCGAGAGTTTGGAGAAATCTCAGCCACAACAATTTCGGGGTTCGATTTTACATTTTCTTTGGAAAATAGAAGGGTTTTAATTTGAGGCTGGAATCGATTGGAAAGGATGACACGTGGCTTGATCTTAGTGGCTGGTAGCCCACACCCCTGCACTTTTTATTTTTTGTGCTCCAAAGCAGCGATGGTTACATGAAATGTCGTCCACAAGTTCTCCAGACTCCAATTAGCGGCAGCCGATGCCTGCCCCTGCCTGCCCGCTCTGTACGTACGTGTACCGGTGTACGTGTTGGTGTTATTTCATTTCTTATTTTATTTATTCTACTAAAAAATAAGAACCACGTCATCCAATGAAGCCATATATATCAACACTACTCAAACCATCTATCAACTATCTTTACGCTGTCAACGGATAACGTGTTTTCCTGCTAATAATCATTATTTTTTCTTAATTTAATAAAATAGAAGAATTTTTTTAAAAAGCCCGGTGTAACTTATAATCTTTCTTAAATTATTATCATTGTAAACAAACAATCGGATATAATTAAGGACTAACTAGTCTCTCATACCTAAAAGCTTAAAACTATCTCAAGATGTTTTATGTTTAATGATGTCTTAGATGTACATTTAGGTTAAGGATTTTAATTGCTAAAGATGTAACTATAGATTGACCGGCATGGATTTTGTCATTTTGAATCAATAGAACACCCTCGTTCACTTGTTGCTACCACAAAACAATGTGTGTCTGCTTCTTTGACTTCCTTCTTCATAGAAACAAAGTAATCGCCGACCGAGCCACCGCCGACTATCATCGTCGTCGTCGTCATCTTTGAGGGTTTCCTCACCGTCGTCAATCGTCGCAATCGTATATTAGGGCTCCATCGTCGACCGTCGCCGTCAAAGATTAGGGCTCCACTAGCTTTCACCGTTGTCATCGTCGTCGCCAATTAGGGCCCCATCGTCGGTCATTGCTTTAAGAGTGGTTTGATTTTTTCTTTCTCAATCGATTTATTTTGGTAGAATAGCTCCATCGTTTTCAATATTGCACCTTCCATTGCTGATATTTGCTTATTTCTTGTTCCTCTAAATCGAAGGTTCTTCAATTTTTGGTCTGTTGATTCATTTTCTTTTATTCAATATGTTAGGTTCCTTGTTTGATTTCTTTTGTGTTGAATGTACGATTGTTTTGTTCTTTGTTTTCTTTCTATTAGCTTTTCTTTGTTATTAGGTCCACTGGTAACTGGTTCATCTTTTCAATTTCTTTGGTTTTTTCCGTCTTTCTTCCATTTCAGGTCCGAAATTTGATTCCTTATTGGTTCATTGGTTGGATTTTCACTTGTTAGATATGGTTCTAACTTTTTGTTTTTTTTTTTACTTTTAAAACATTCTATTAGATTTGTTTTTATATGAGGGCCCTTTTAAAACATTCTATTAAGTAAAAGGGCCCTTAGATGTATATGTAACACCCTCGGTAGTGGCATGGTAGTTGCGTGTTGGTGGTAAGTTATTTATTTATTTATTTGCAACTTTATAGGATTAATATATATCCTTAAAATCTTTCTTAATTACTTCTATATCCTTGTAAAATTTAAAATTACATATATATCCTTTCAAAATCTAAAAACTCACACATATATCCAAATACTCAATTTAATGATAATTAATCTATTAAAAAGTTAAAACAATACTTTTAAATTGACCTTGTCATTATTTAAAAACTAATTAACTTGTAATATTACATTATTACCCTTATCCCAAATTTCCCACCAAACAATTCGTTTCAATGTAAACTACACTGCATTACAAGAAGGTACTCAAAGCTCACTATCTGGTAATTTCCTTTTTGCAGAGCAGCAACACAAGAAATCCTCTTTGCCCTCTTTTAATCCACACACTATCAAGAGTTTACAGACCTTAGTCTCCTATGCAAATGTGCAATCTATCTTGTAGTACAGGCCTCGATACTCACAGTTTTTCTTCTTTTTTAACATCCAAAACTTCATTAAAACAATTAGTGAGCCACACATTAAGGCAGCAGCTGAAAGATTTGTAGAAGTAATCGATGAGGCTAAGGTGAGACATTCAGATCTTTTGCTTTTGCCATTCTCTGAAAAGGACAATTGATTTCAACTAAACTAATATTTTGATTTTCATCATCTTTAGCCCTGTAGAAACCTCAACTGATCGACGAGGATAAGATCTGCAGAAATAATCGATTTGCACTGCTTTATAAACTCGATCGCCTTCCGTAATCTTCAAGGAGGATAACGTGAAAAGTCTCATTCTATGCACCGCAAAAATTGATGGGGAATAAAAGGGTGAATCTGTCGATGAGTCCTAATTACCTAAGGGTAGTTTTAGAATTTACATGAAAATAATTAAGGAAATAATGTTTTATTATTTTTACATAATTTAAATATAATTTATTAGATATTTGGATGGATTTTGATATATATGAAAGATTTAATGTTTTAGAAGGATATTGGTGTAATTTGAATGTTTGTAAGGATATATATGTAATTTTTAAGTTTTACAAGGATATATATGAAATTCTTCCTTGAATTAATAATTAAGCCACGAGGTTAAAAAGTGGAAATATAAAGTTTTATATATTTATGTGTTAATTGAACTATTAGATTCTTTTTTATATAAGGGTTATAAATAATACCTCGTATGTTAATAAATAATTGAGTGGGACCGCTTAAATAATCAACTGTTTGTCAGATAACAGATAAGTGCACTGTGTGTGTGTGTGTGTGCGGGTTGAAATTCAAGTGCCAACTTAGGCACCTCTTCCTTTCTTTGTTGATACTTATCCCATAGGTGTGTGTATATGCACTCTCCCATTTCTTTGAAGAACTCAAGTGACCAGCCCCTAATCCTTGTTGTTAGTGTTGTTTTGTTACTAATCTAAGGTTAGTAATTGTGTTCTTGACTTGTTCTTGATGTAGCTTATGTAATTATTCTTGTTAGGGTTCTTGAGAAATTGGGTAACATGCTAAATTGATAATGTCCTTATGTTTAATTGAAAGTTTATGTTGAATTGGTATTAGTTTTGGTGATTCAATTGCTATGTTTATTGATTCAAGTTTAGAACTCCATTAATGGAGGTAGAAGTAGAAGATGGGTTTTGGGTTTGATTAGGATTTGATGCCATATGATTTTAATGTGTTTTGGATGGTGTTTATACATGTTAGTTGAAGTTTTACTACCATATAATTGCTTGTGGTCGATTTCCAGAATTGTTTTAGTATGTGGGATGTTTTGGTTGAAAGTTGGAACAGGGCAGAAGCTGAACTGCAGGACTGTTGTTCGACGGGCGCCACGCCGTGACGGTTGAAGGGGATTGCGGCGCGATCCCTGCTGCAGCCCAGTTCTGGATACTATATATGGAGATATATGTGTTTTGTGCACACTTTAAATTAAGAAATTGGTATTGCTGGACATTGTACATGTCTAGTTGATTTCTAAATGTTATATATCATGTAAATAGGTTATATGCTAGTTAAGCATGTTGTTGGTCGCATTGGGTGAGTTTTGACCCGTTTGTGAAATAACTTGGTTTTTGGAGTTATTTGGGTCTTGAATTCTAATTCGGGTTGTGGTGTGTTCTCAGGTAAGGAGAAGACTCGGTGACAAGACAACTGAGCTTGGAGATTGGTGAACACAAGTGAGTGGACCTTTAACTCACTAGTAGTAATTGGTTGTAACGGGTATACTTGCGACTATTTGTTGATTGATGCATTAATAGACTGTTTAGTCTGATGATTGATTAACTGGTTATGTTACTGATGTTTAGCTAGTATGCTCACTAAGTGTTAGCTTATGTTTCTGTGTTGTATGTTGCAGGTGGCACAGGTTTCAGCAAGGGTAAGGCCCCAACGCAGTGATCAGCTGGATAGCTCCTGGTTTTGAGAAGCAAACTTTTTACACTACTTTTTGTAAATATTAGTACGTGTGCTCTTAGAAACTGTATTGTTGTAAAACCCGGATATCTTTTGGGTGCTAACTCGTAAGATAATGTTTTTAAGTTAAAACTGGAAAAGTGTTGTTACATAATTGACCGCTACTCTGATATAATTTTGAATGATGAGCCATTTTTAAATTTATGTAACACTGGGTTTTGATACTGGCTTTAGTTAATAGTATGTATTTTGTTTACTTCAATCTTTTGTAAACAGGTTGGTATATATATTATTTTATAGTAGCGCTTCCGCAGTTTAAAAAAATAAAATGGCATTGTTATAGTACATCTAGGTTAAGGCTTTTAATCGCTAAAGATGTAATTATAGATCGACACCATCAATGAGCGTTTTAACCGTATTGTGGTCCACAAGTCACACAAATTGTATTTGGTTCAAAAATAAACCATAATGTTTCAGAGTTTCAAACGAAAGTGTTGGTATGAGATAACTGTAGGAAATCCATGCACGCCAACACCCGTACGCAGCGGAAGCAACGACATCAAAAACCGGGGTTTTCGGGTATTA